>JAKSZP010005603.1:0-97968 GCA_022478985.1 Massospora cicadina
TTTAGAATTGAGGTACATTGCAACAAGTGGAGCTGTAACTGAGTTGAGAATAGGATCACCTAGTTCATTGGCCTCCTCCAATAAAACAAAGGATTTTGGTTGAAAATGATTGATTAAAGGCATATGGATGGACTGGGGTGGGTAGCTG
This sequence comes from Massospora cicadina, assembly GCA_022478985.1. NCBI lineage: Eukaryota > Fungi > Entomophthoromycota > Entomophthoromycetes > Entomophthorales > Entomophthoraceae > Massospora > Massospora cicadina. The sequence goes on from JAKSZP010005603.1 coordinate 149, forward strand.
AGTGGAAATTTTTGATTTTACTTGGGCTTAATCTGGACCTTGATCAGCTGTTCAGAAAAGGAGTTCTGGTGGGAGGTTTCTGATTGGTTGATGAAGTAGCAGCTGTAGCTATTGCCTTGGTGAGTAGGAGGGAGAATTGTGCCTCATTTAATAAAGTAGTTGTTTCAGTGATGGGGTTACCATGAGAGGATTAGTGTGGAGTCTGCGGCTCCAGCAATGGAAGGGCAATTCCATTGTATATTACCAAATTAATAAAAGTGGGGCAGATGGTACACCCTCCATCTACGCAGCCCAAAAGGATGGTCTGAAGAATAAGGGACAATGGTGCAAGGGGAATTTAGAGGTGTAATATTGATTGAAATGGGGCGGACTAATGTAGAATTGAAATAGACACAATTTAAGTGGCTCCATTGGGAGCCACATATTGCAGTATGGGGTTGGAGCAATATTCTGTTAATCTGACAAACAGCTCCTTGTGTAATAATTTTAAGGGGAGGTGGGCGTTGGGCCAGTCAACTTGCCAACTTCAGCTTGCTTAACGTGTGAGGCTGACTTGCTGCTCAGGGGGTCTACTCAACGCAGATTAGGCACCAGACAACCTTCACTTAGATCACAATCATCCTCGTAGAGCAAATTCTCCTCTGATGCTACCCCTTGTAGCTTCAATCTCTTTGGTAAACTGTTTGCGCCCATGGCGAATCTCTTGTTGACACTATTAGACATGTTCATTATATGTTAGCCCTAAAGACTTAATGAAAGCTAATCCAACCTCTCCCTTGGCAGCTTGGCTCCACGGTAAGAATTATAGAGAGTGTCCTTGTTCAAACAGAGCAGATCTCAAATTGGTTACTGTAAACTGTTCACTTGGCTAATCCCAGACTGGCTATTAAAGATTAGATCACTTAAGCCACTAATAGTGGATATAAAAGGATAAAAATAAGATTCTGTGTAAAGATTCCTTATTAATGTAGAAAGTGAAGTAATCTATACTTCAAGTGAAAATCAAAATAGTAAAATTAATGAATATTGAAAAATAAGTTGGGTCTATGGTTTTGATATAGGGATTATCAGTATCCCCTAGTTAGACGGCGTCTAACTGCTGCTTTAGTGGCTTCAACCATTTAGGTAATATTTGTAGCTGTGAGCTCCTTCTCACAGTGATTATCCCTTGAACCTGGATGTCCAGGGGCGCTTTCATTTGTCCCCGCTTCTGGGTATTGAGCAGCTGCATCTTATTTTTATATTTTTTATTTTCAATTTTGGTGATATATTGATTGACTTTAGGTTCAAGTGATGGTGATCCTATGATGCGCCTTGCATTGTGTTTTGAGCAACTCTCAAAGCTGGCTGGTTTCCTGATTTTGCAATATAATCTTTAAGCCTTGAATGCTCTCATCAGGGTAATTTGGTCTAGTAATTGTTGTATCATCAGCAGAATATAAGTATTTTGCCCCCTGAAGGTATAAAAGGGGTCGATTTTTCATACTGATTTCAGGAAACATCATCATCTTTATTATTAAATACTCTGAAGCGTCAGAGCAAAAGTTATCTTGCACGATGTCACTCCAATTTTGAAGAAAATTCTTTAGCTCGCCCAAATCTATAAAAGGGGATCATTCACCCCATATGTGGCGTGTTAGTTGCCTGCACCTCTGCTGGTTTGGGGGTGAGCTCTAGTCATTTCACTGGTTGAGAAATGACTCACTGATCCATTTATGGCCTCCTCCACAAAATTTCTCCTCCTGTTGATACTTTAGGAGCTTGAACCTTTTGAATGACTTCCAATTGTTTTTTTCAGTATTTTCTACTCGTTCTGAATAATAACTCGCTTTGGCTCCCCTTGTTTAACTTGCACAGATTTCTTGTATGTGCGTTGTTTGATTTCATAATATGATATATATGGGCAATAGTAGTATACAGACCATTACATAGTTAAGCTGATAGCCAGAATAATGATTAGGTCCAACGCCAACCTGGTGCTTGTCCTAATATTGATTCCTTCTGAAATGGTAGGGATATCTTTATCCATCTGGTAGAACTTAACCTAGGGTAAGGTTCACAAATTCTTCTCCTTCTCATCATGCAGAGTCTGCGGAGATAGCAATAACTATAAAAAGGATCTTCTGGTCCTTCCTTATATAAGCACGAGAGCTAACTGTATAATTATAAAGATATTTAATTTGTAAATATCTTCTACTTAATTATCTGCTTTATTATTAAAAGTCAAAGTGATTTTATAGGGAATTTGGTGCACAACTCTTCACTTGGTTCACCAATTGGGAACGGCGGCCGTTGCTGGTAAATTACCCTCCAGGGTTACCTGAAATAATGATCTTCCTCACTGAACATAATTGGGTCCTCTTTCCTTATTTGTGACCTCTTTTTGAGTTGAAACAAAAATGTGGCCCTACGTCTTCTCTCAAATCTCAGTGAATTTACCCTTATCTGGTAACAATCATCTTAGGTAATAAGATTCTTTCCCATAAATAGCATATTATGTTTCAGAGAAGGTTAACTCAAGTTGGTATTAAAACAGGCGTCATTACTTGCCAGCAACTAAAACTTATCAACTACTACAAGTCAATTAAATTATCAATAATTAAACTGACCCCCTAATCACTTTATATTATCAGTCATCATCCCTGAAAAAAAACTCATAAATCTGGCATATCATAATCTGGCTGATTAATAATATTCACTGGAATATTTCTATAAACAATAGTCATTGTATAAGTAATTGATAACAACAACATCCACTAGCGGGATGGATCCCCTTTGGACCAGCAGATTAATTGTAATCAATGAAGCTGGGTAATGTGGGAAAAAGACCCAACACCTCCAAAGATGAGACTGGTGGAATGACTTTAAATTCCAGGCGTGTATTCTATTAAACACAATGTTATTATCTTTGTCATTAATAGTTATTCATCGCCTTATTACGTTAAAACAGTAGCAGGCCCAGCCCAAATGGCCTGTAACTTCTCTGGATAAGTTCCCTGGAAATGATAAAATAAAACCTTGTCTCCTAGGCTGAACTTTGGCAGCCTATTTTGTCTTTGACTCTAAAATTGACTCTGAGGGATAGTCGCTTTAATGCTGTTTGCAGCTGTCAACTGAATTCTTATAAGTTCTTCAGATAACTCCTGTTTATAGCTTCCAGGCGATAGCTTCTTCCATTCTGCTGTGATTAGTGCCAGGAGGGTCGGCAGAGTTTCCTCTAGCCTATACAGGGCTTTGAAATGAGACATCCTAATCACTTGGTGGTGGCTCAACTGGTAAGCCAACGACGCTGAGGGCATCAACTGATCCCATATCAACTTGTAATTAAAGTCCTTTTTCTTTTAAAATTCCTCTCAAGGTTCCATTGACTTGATTGATGCTTCTGTTAGTGTATGGGTTATAGGGGTAGTGAACTGCTGCTTCACTACCACTAGGTCCATCAACTTTCGCACTACATCCTAAAAGAAGTTCTTCCGATTTTCTGAAAGTAAACCTTGAGGGCAACCATTCCTTGAGATGACTTGATTGTACAGGAAGCGAGCGGAGGAGTTTGTTGCATATAATTTGACTGTGGAGGCCTCAACCCATTTGTTGAAGTGTTCATTCACAACAGGATAGATTTGGATCTGCTGGAGGTAATTAGTAGAGGTCCCATCACGTCAAAATGAGACATTGGTGAAGGGCGCTGTAGGGGGGATCATCATAAACTTGAATCACTTCAGTAGGTGGAAACTCGCATAAGGTATACACAACTCCAAAGCTTGTTTCACTTCGTCAGACATACACTCCTAGTAGAATCTCGCTTTCAGCTATGCAAGTGCTTTCTGAAATCTTCCGTGGCCCACATACTTATGGGCCTCCATCACTAAATCTATGCAGTCACCAGGCCGAATATAGGGGTACAATATGTTCTAAATCTTCTGTAGATTTCCATTGACACACCAGGCGTCTTTGGAACATCTCTAAGAACTTTAATGGCTTCTTCTGTTTCGTTCTGCCAGGCCTTTTCTGGTATCCAAATTAAGTCATAAAGTCATTTGCTCTCTGGTGCATGAAAGTGGAACACCAGTAACTGCAACATGCCATTAGCATTAGGTGTTTTTCTCCTGCTTAATATATGATTTTAAAATCATAGCCTTGAAGTAGTACATCCCAGCGGGCAAATCATCCATCAGGATCCTTCAGATTTTGTAACTAGTGAAGTTATGCGTAATCTGTTACTACATTAAAATGTATCCTGTACAAATAAGGCCTGAAGTTCTTGATCACTTTTATCACTGACAAGCACTCGAGCTTGGTGACCATGTAATTCTTCTCTGCTTTGCTGAACACCTTTGAGTAGTATTTGATCTGGTAATCCACCCCATTCTCATCCAATTATGCCAGGATTGCTCCAAGTCCTATGTCACTAGCTTCAGTATATAGGTAGAATGTTCTGTTGAAGTCATGATATGCCAAGGTTGGCGCCTCTACCATAAAAGCCTCAAACTTCGTGAAGGCCTTCTCCTGCTCCAGGCCCAAATTAAACTTCATTCCTTAGTGATCAGGTATGTGAGGGGCTCTGCAAAGTCCGCGAAATGGAGGATGAACTGTGATAGTATCCTACCAATCCAAGGAACACTTGGATATCCCTCATGCTCCTAAGCACATATCCTTGATAGTGCTCACCTTCCCGTCTTCAGGATTGACTCCACTAGGGTGATCTCATGCCCAAGTATAACTTTTTGTCTCTTTTGCAGGTGCACTTTTTATTTCAACTTCAAATTAGATGCGCGCAACCGCATAAAGACCTCTTGTAGGTGCTCCAGGTGCTCTTTAAATGTTTAACTGAATACTGCGGAGTTGTTGAGATAAATAAGCATGTTCAATATCTTGAGATCACCAAAAATGTGACCATCACGCACTGGAAGGTAGCAGGGGCAACTCAGATCCCCTGGGGCATCTACATGGGCTCAAACAATCCCTGGGTACTGATCAGGGCGCAATTCTCCAGATCTTCTGGCGAGATCTCCATCTGTTGTAGCTAATAGCCAGAATTATCATTAAAAAGTACTTTGAGCCGCCTAAGCATTTTAGTACATTGCAATGCACAGTAATGGGTATGAGTCCTTATTATTATCTCATTCAAACGGCGGTAGTCAATGACTACCCTATGGATTTCATCATTTTTGTGTATAAACAACAAAGGCTATGCTCAGGGACACTTAAAGGGTCTGATTAGCCCTGCTTTGGCTAGTGGTTTATCTCCTTCGTGATAACTTCATTCTCTGCTTCCAAGTGGTGTTAGGGTTTGTATTTAACTGGTATAGCAAAACCAGTATCCACCCTATGAACCTCGTCACTGCATAGGCCATAATCGTTGGATCTGATAATGAAGATTTCACTGAACTCGTCCAACAGCTCATCAAGCTCCTTCTGCTGTTTAGGGGTCACATCCCCAAACCTGAGCTCATCAAAATCCCCTACTTCATGTACAGATATAATACCATGGCAACTGGAAATCGGTCCAGTGCAACAACTTGTCCTTTTTTCAACTCTGATAGGTTTGGTAGTGATGTTTCCAAAACCATTTTTAAAACTATAGAGTAGTTGGTGTCATAGAACCTTAGTAGTACATTAAATTCTTGCTTGCGGATTCCATTAAAACTGTACGATTCCAATATGGTATCAGGCTGGATCTTCACATTAATTGACAGGATCATCCTGCACTTATTTCCTGGTCAAATCTCTATAATTTTGCTAGTGCTCTGCAGAAGTCCTTCATCTGCGCTAACAGTAGGCGTTAAATGCTTCACACCCTTCTCAGTCAAGGTGCAGTGTATGGGGTAGATAGATTGATCCATTTTAACCAAGCATGTACATTGCTTCCTCAGTTTAACATATTTATCCTTAAATACCAGTAAAATAGTTGGTATCTCAAGATGCGTTCAGTGCTGGAGGTGAATTCAATCTTCGCTCCAAACTCTAGGAGAAACTGTATTTATCAAAATTCATAGTGGTTGTTGTATAAAGCCACTGCCGGTGCCATTAGGACCATGCACCCAAAGCGTAAGGGTAGCACTGATTAGGCTTCTATAACGTGATTCATCAGTTCCTATGATGCAGTACTTCAGATTATAATCGTTATCAGGCATGAACTTCAGCTTCTTCATGGGCTTAGATGAGATGATGTTGACTGGAGCCCCAGTATCCTTTACTGCCAAGAACCGCACCTTCTGAACAATTATTTCTACTTTCATTATGCTGTTTCTGAAAGGGTTTCCAGTGGTCAATATGTTGGTAGCATATTCCTAAAACTGTCTAAGAGAAGCAGTGCTCATTATAGCTTTGATAGTATCCTCGCCCTCTGGTGTCAAGTTCTCAAGGTAGCCATAACTAACTGCTCTCCTTCGTCACAACTAGTTTAATGACCCATTTAGGCTATTTGCTTGCGTCAAATAGTTGTTGTCAATTTAGATCCATCAGTGCTGTGAACTTGTATCTAGCAGGCACAGCCATTAGTAGGTGCCCCTAACACGTGTTATCCTGCACTAACCAAATCGTCACCTCAGGATTATCTTCACTATCAGTGTAAAGATCCACCCTGTGTACAGCGTCAGGGGTATTCTATTTAAGGGTTGCTTCCTTCTTTTCCACAGCGAGTAATGAACAATTTTAGTAGTTGTGCCCATGTTAATGGCAATTATTGCAGCTTAACTTTTGACGAGGCAAGCATACAAGTGGTTAGAATCTTTACCTTGAATTTGTCAACTTAAATATATAGTGACATAGACAGCCTTACTAACTCATTCAGAGGGTGGTGTTGGACCATGGCATTTTATTTAGCTTTATATATCACTTGTGCATCAAGTAATGCTTCCTTAAGCGCCTTAAGGAACGTCGTGCTCTTGACTACTAGATTCATATGCATCTTTAAGTTAGGATGCATCTCCAATAAACTCAGCAAAATGGTCTTGAGGTAGTTAAACCCATAGCTCCTTTAATCCACAATTTTTGAGCCTTGAGATAGTAGCGAGAAGCATAATTTGTAAACAACTCATTCTTAGTCATTTTCATCAGGGAGAACTCATCAGGAACCGGCAGATAAAGTTTAGACTAGCCTGTCAGTCAGGATGCAGAAACATTCAAAAGGCGAGACAGAATGCCAGGGGAACTTCTAATCAAATGACGCTTAAGCGGTCTGGTAGATAAGTAATAAATGAGCGCCAATGGGCTGCAAATGTTAAGAGTAACCTGGTGAAAAGCCAGGCTGTCTCAGCCCTAAGACCCACGATCCTGAGTGTAGGAAAGTGTGGGATTTGATTTGGGTGGTTAGGATTTCTTCATGGGAGAACTTGGTATGATGACATTGGCAAGAATGTGGATTTTTGCCTGGAGCGGAAATAATTCACCTATAAGATGCTGAGATCCTGGTGGCATATTTTGGCAGGCAGGAAAAGTTGCAAGAAGCTTTTAGCGTGGTAGGTTAGTTAACTGTAAAAGGCAATAAGGTCACCAACATGACCATGATGGCCCAGTCATTGTGCGCCCCATAATTTGATATTAGGGGTGTCATGGGGTTTAAGCAAAAATTAATTTAAACTTTTTTAGAAAAAATGGTTTTTGAGCTTAAAACTTTTTATTAAATTTTTTAATAAAGAAAATTGATCATCAATCTTCCCAGTGTGGAACAATTGTTTAAATGGTCAGCTGATTAAAGAATAGCTTATTAAATGCATGGGATCAGGGCCCTCAAGTTTCGACCTAACCCAGCAGAACTTCAAGTGGGTAGAAAACTGTTAATTATAATTTGACTTCAAAAGTGTTGGCAGGGGCTGAGTCGTCATCATTTGTCCACAGATGCCCAAATTGTGGCTTTGCCATGATTATGCCAATTTGAGTGGCAACGTCTCGCCTTATGGGTAATGGGAACCTCTCAGGGCCACCCCACGTGGAGATGGTCCCAATTGGTTGGGAATGGGGTTGGGGTGCCCAACCCACCTTCACTTGAATTCTCTGGCGTCCGTTTGGCCATGTGAGATTTGACAGTTTCTTTTGATTTTGATGCTAGGGGGAGGGTTTGGTGCTGTGGCTATTTTTACTTAAGGCCTTATGGTGTCAGCTATTTTTGCCAAAGGTTTGATACTGCTATCTCTATTCACTGAAGGTAAAAGGCCATCAGCCATTGTTACTGATGATTTGATGCTGTTGGCCATTGTTTCTGAATTCTTGACACTGTCAGCCACATTTGTCCCCTTTGTCCCATGCTGGTCTCAATCTGCTAAAACCTAACGCAAACTTCCTCAATCTTCCATACCAATTCCCCAGTTTTTAGTACAGTGTTGGGTGGCGGAATTCTCAAAGGGTAAGACATGACCCACCACTTGTCCACCATATGGGCGAGGTAGCCCTGAGAGATGAGGGGGGCAGCTGGCCTTTTTGGACCTTTTTTAATGGGAAAGAAAACGCCAACCATTCCAAGTGTAGGGGACACTCCCCCAGACTTACAGAACTGTTGTGATTTCAATTAAACTAAATCTCACCAATTCCTCAACTCCTAACTTCCAACATTGTTTACTGATGAGTAAATTGGTGTTGAGAATATTATTAAGTCAGATACCAAGCAAGAAAGTCTATCCTGATCAAAAAAATTCAAGGAAATTTGATTAATTTTTGATTATGATCTAATCAGAAGAGGATTAACACAAAAGATATATATATTTGAACCTTTCTCTAAATAAAGTTCAGTTTTTTAGCGAGTTTTAACCTATTGTTTATATTAAAAACTCTCCCATCTATTTAGAACCCTGGATAGGTAACTTTGAGAAATACCTGACACTTTTGGAGTGTATTATGAAACTCCAAAAGTGGGGCTCACTATAAGGGGCCTCTGAGTTATGACATTATTAAAAATTTCAACCACAAATATGGAGTTTTTTTATTTTCCCAAATATTCACATGACAACGAGATTAGTAGTATACTACAATAGGTGCGGACTACTAGGACTGAGATTTCAAGAACTCTGTCCATGTTGGAATTTGAGCCAATATGGAGGTAAATGTTCCAAATCTAAGTTCTAATTCAATTTTTCCAATGCAACCCAAAGCTTTTTGGAAAATCATTCAGAAACTCCTTTATGGGGAGTTTTTCCCTGGTATCCATTCTAGCCGGTCCAGGGCCAGTGAGGTGCCCTCCACAATGTGGTACCTATATCAAACCTCTCAATTGCCCAGTATTAGTACTAGGATAATTCTGTGACAGTTTGTGCATTTTTCTTTATACCACCTATTAAATTTATTGGGGATACATCATCAAGGGATATCTAACCTGTTGGAAGGTCTTCAATCCTTAATTAACTATGTTTCTGAATTTACAATTCATCTTCCAAGTTCAGCAGAAATAATTGTGATCCAATTATTGACAACTGCAATCTTATTATTGAAGTACAACAACAAGTCGCCCAACTGGATTGTGTAATATCCAGTTCTATCAACACTCAGTTGATGGAGAAATTTCTAGAAACCTATGCTGAGTTGAAAGACAATATTATCCACATAACCAATCAAATTTAGTCTTTAGAAGAATAATTCAAGAATCATCTCCTCATAGTGGAATAATTATACACTAAGTTCAAATCAGATTTAGCAAAGTGGAAGACACTCCTGGGATTATGGGTCCACCCGGAATCTAAGGTTCTCTAGGATGAATGGGTTCCCCTGGACCTATTGGGCCCAGTAGACCTGTTGAATCTAGAGGAAAACAGGACCTCCTGGTCCCATTAAACCAACAGGACTGTGTGGACCTCCTGGGATGGGAGGAACACCTGGATCACCTGGATCAATTGATCTTGTATGAACTCTCAGGCCCTCAGGACCATTACAACTTCAAAGCGCCTTAAAATCTAACTATTCTTTGAAAATAACCCTAATTGCTCAATGAGATGACAAAATGGTTATGAGTCAACTTCATAAGGTAGCTGAAGAAGCAACCTAACTCTGGATGGAATTTCTATTGGCCCCCTTTTGTCATTACATTCCTTATCCTATGAATAAAAAATTTGGGCAAATGGTCCATGGATTCTGATACCTTGTTACAGACGTTGGAAGCCAATGGTATTATTTTCAAAAGAAAATTGATTCCTTGGAACTCCAATTCCAAGCGCAATAGGCGCAAATATTATAGTTAACCCAGAATCTGGACGCTAAAGTAGGCCAAAATGAACTAAATGATCATATTAACAAAGTCCATACAGAGATTGCCAAATTTGAACCAACATTATTATTCTGACTCTAATTCTATCTTTCCACTTAACCAGAGCAACCAGGTGTATGTGTCCTATCAGCTAATGCACCAATGAGTTTTAAACTGGTGTTTAAGATAAGTATTCTCCTGGAAAAGTCAGCATTATTTATTTCTTTATCTATATATAAAAACGGCTCTTATTAAAGCCTCATATATTAAAAAATGAATTTTTTATCTAACTGTCTTACTCATCTAGCGCAAGACATTATGGTACCCCATCTGATGACTTGTACCTCTTGATATCAGGTCAAAGAAGCCTTATTTAAAAGATTTGGGAGTGAGAACCTTTATCATCCCAAAATCAGGCTTTTATGGGAAATCAGCCGCTAAAAACAAAACCATAAGGACTTCACTCACAGGTTTATCAGGAAGCTAAATCTTTGGTGGCTTTAGGAAGATTAAATCTATAAAGATGTTATTGCCACTATTATGTCAGCCTTCTCCGCAAGAACTCAATTACAAGTATATCTCATCAGTGTGAAAAAGAACTTCCAAAGTATCCTTGATATAAAAGTAGCCTTGTTGGAGTTAAATTATAATTACCTAAGAGAATCTGAGTCTACAAACCCTCAAATTTTTTATTCTCCTCAAGGTATATGCTGTATCTGAAAATACCAGGGCTGTTCAATGCAATTATTGACACCGTTATTTTCATATTGATGACCATTGTTTTAAATAGAAAGCAAATGAGAAGAAAAAGGAAGTTAAGACAGCTAAAATCTATCATCTTGATGATTTGGGTATGAATTAAGATGACCAAATTCTTGCAGAATTTGATAAAGATGAACATCCTTCTTATGTCATGCCTTCCTTATTGGCGCTACCTTCTCAATTTGTAAATGTAATCACCTGGATAGAACTCCAAGTAACTTGGATCAAAGTTAAGGCCATTATTAATACTGACTTCCTGGTAAAAGTAGTCAGATCTAAACTGTTAAAACGAATTAAGCTTACTCTGGTTATTTCCCATTATGAAAAATATGGTATTTCAGGACCCCAGAGTATGTGATTAATTGGGGCCTTTTCATCTCTCTATTTTGAAGATTAAGAATTTAAGTTAATGGTACCCGCTATCATTTTGGAAAAATAAATTTATGATATATTTTTAGGATTTAGTTTTTACAAGTGTTTGATGGGAATGATAATTATCCCAACTCATCTCTATCTTTTTTGCTATAAACCATTTACTTTTATTTAAAAACCACGTTTCAGCATAACAAACATCGAGATTGTTTAGTAAAAAGGGCTAAGAGATCTTATTCATACAATGCCATGTGGAAGGACCTCAGATTTTTCTACCATCAAAGACCGTTAACATTGGAGAAGGAATGCCTATTTTCTCTCCAACTTTTGTCATTATTTCTCCAAAATTATAAAAAATTATTATTGATACCTTTCTACATATTTCTATTCCTAAAGGACATTTATTGCAAATTAGGGGTGTTTCAAACTTCTATTAAAATTTACCATATCTTGGTTTTAAATTATGCTATGTAGGAGCTTTACCCGTCCTGTTAGCAGACCTTACTGATAAGCCAAAGACTGTGTATCAGAAAACTCCCATAGCCTAAATTAAGCTGCTACCTCTCTCCCAGGTTTATGATATTGAAGCCTTTAAAAGTTTACAAAATTTTGGTATGGAGCCTAATAATGAGATTCTTACCATAGTCCACAATATGGAAAAACATCTCTCTAAAGAGCAAGAAAAATTAGTTTATCAATTGCTTGATGAATATTCGGATATTATTGCAAAACATACCTAAGATTTTAATAAGATGAGCGGAATAACACATACAGTTGATACTGATGAACATCCTTAGATATGAGATAAAACTTATTTTAAAATAAATTTTGAAGAAGCGCAGATCACTAAAAGTTAACCAATTATAGGAGGCTGGACTATTAGAACCATCCAATAGCCCATGGGCTTCCCCTTTACTTCTGGTAAACAAGAAAGATGGATCTCACCGAGTAGTCATGGGTTACAAAAGCTAAATGCTGTACTCATCATGACAGTTACCTCTTCTGATGATTGATGATTGCCTCAATTGATTACAGGTTCTAAGTATTTTTCCGCTGTGGATTTAGCCAGTGGGTACTGAAAAAATTGATTTAACACCTGAAGATTGAGCCAAATGTGCCTTAATTTCCATTTAAGGTCTATATGAATCAACTTGGATGCCTCAAGGGTTGTGATGCCCCACTACTTACCAGCAGGCCATGGATGAGATGCTTCGAGATTTAAAGTTAACTTGTGCATTGGTATAATAAAAATGACTTCACCATTTCCAAAAAGCTTTTACAGAGCACTTGGACCACTTGCACAAAGTTTTTAAGCGGATTTGGAATTCCTCTTTAAAGTAAAACATTTGAAGTGTTTATTTTTACAAAGTGAAATGGAGTTTGTAGGTAATAAGGTCTCTTTGAAAGGGATTCAAACTCTTCCAAACAAAATCAAGGCCACTAACAAAATGTCTCCTCCTAGAACCTTGCGAGATATTTAGGTCTTTTTGTAGCTATGGTAGGGTATTATTGGCAGTTTATACAAAGTTCGCTGATATGGCTGAACTATTATTTCATCTACTGCAAAAAGGAGTACATTTCGAGTGAAGTTCAGCTTAAGAACAGTCCTTACACTCACATGGAAAAGCTTTAACCAAAGCTCTATATTAAACAACCCTTAATTTGATAAACCTTTTATATTACACACTGATACAAGTAATGTATCCATTGAAGCTTACTTTGCCCCAACGTTGAAGAACAAATTGACCATCCTGTGGCTTATTACTTCAAAACGATCTCTAAGGCTGAATAAAATTACAGTTAACAAAAAGAAAATTCTGGCTGTAATAATGGCCAGAAGAATTTTATCCCTTTCCTTTATGGTTATCATTTTTCTGTTGATACTGACCGCTCTTCCTTAAGTGGTTGCAAAATACGAAAGATTCAGAGAGAGACTAACCTTGGGCCTTATAGTTAAAGAATTATGACTTTTCTATTTTACATCAATCTAGCTTTAAACATCAAAATGCTGATGGCCTATCCTGATTGCCTGAGTTAACTATATACCCAAAGAAGGCTAAAGGCTGTATTAACTAATTGGGAGGCCTGAAGTATGGGATAAGGAGTCCAACAAGAATCAAAACTTTCTTAAATTAATTACAAATGATATGAGATCAAAGATGGGATATTATCTAAGAAAGTAAACAACAAATAACTACCTTTCCTACATCCCAACTTCTGTATAACAGAATTATGGAAGGACATAACCAGGTAGGTCATGGAGGCCAAAAGAAAACTCAGTAATGGTTAATAACCCATTTGTATTGGAATAATATGAATGCCACTGTCAGAATTCTAGATACCAATCAAATTGAATTCCCCACTTATGGATCTGGCCATACTGAATCGGTTTCTGAACCAACCCAAAGTGAATCAGCTTCAGGAACCCCCTCCCCCAATCTCTGTGTCATGTGGGGTGACATTTCCATCAATTTGGTCATGTGGGTGACACAATCCATTGAGTATTCCCATGAGGAGGCCATTCCAGAAGATCAGTAAAGATCCTGAATGGATGAGGCCCCAACAATCCCTGAGGCACTGAGTCCTAACACACCATATAAATATCAAATCCTTCTAATCCTAATAAATTATTTGATAGCATACCTAACTTTCCACTTCCTTCTCAACCTTTTCTGAAAATTAGCAGCTTCAAGTCACCTTCAGACCTTGGCGCCAGTCTAAAGAACTGTAGCGCTGATAAGAGTGGTGCTCACTACAGAGGCTCTTGTCAAGGCTGGGCTCCCAAGGCCCAGTCCGCCACTGGCCCTACACCACTCACCCCCATATGTATCCATACCAACTCCAATTGGTCCTGTCCAATTATACGGCCTTGCCAGGCACACCGTGCTGAGGTGTGGTGCACCAGCCTCTGTTGCCTCGGACCCCAGGCAGAGGTCCCTCCCAAAACCTCTATCCGCTCATGAGATCAATGGGCTGAGGTGCAGCTAACCAGCCTCTGTCACATTGGGCCACTCTGGTTCCCTGCCAGCCAGGGCAAGACCTCCCCAAAAGGATCCTGGCACATCCACCCCCTTTCCCTGGAGCATTACCATCTGCTGGCTAACAACTCATGTTGAATAAATTAAATTTAAATAAAACGAATTAGCAAAAAGTTTTTTTATTGGAAGAAGTGAACTCGAAGTTGGGATAGAATTCCAAAGTGAGGGCCCATCAGGGCTTGAACTCGCTTTGAAAACTTCCAAAAAAGGCTAGAAGAATTGTGGGTAATGAGGAGCGCAAAAGCCTCAAGAATTGATGGCAACCAGGCAACTTGGAGGAGAAATGGAGGGAAACCTCAGAATGAACAACCAATCAGACAAACTGATTTATTTAAATTTATTCCATTATTGACCCAAATAGGAAAATCCTACTCAGTATAACAGAATTGCAACTAATGAAACACACAAAGCTCATAATTCCCAACCTTATGGGATTCATGTGCAATCACGATTGTTACAGCTCTGAGCTGTCCCAAGTGAAAACATCTTTCGCGATGGAAAATACTAACAACCTAGAAGACCAAGCTGCTGGTCAGTTGAGAAGCGTTGCCCAATGGGTTAGTACCTCTTGGCATGAAATACCAGCTGCTCAACCTAAACTATTAGAATTTCAAGCCGCTTTCCAGTTCACCCTGCCTTCTATTGATGGGAGTCAATACCAACTTCAATATGAAAACCTTAACGAGGTAATCCCACAACTGATAAATGGCATTTACTCTGTGGGTGCCTGCACTAGTCATTCCTGCGCCTCCGCCATTCCCTCTACTATGTGGGACCTCTACAGCTCAGCCCAGCTGCCACCAGCAGAACTCACATTGGCCTCAAACGTTACCTCTGTCATTTTGTTCACCCCGCTATCCACCACCTACTCCAACTGATTTGGGTTGCACCATCAAGAAGTCTCACGCCAACTGAGGCTCACCCAGGCCCTACACACCCACCTCATCAATTTTTATAAGCAGTCTCCTCCTTCATTCATGACAACTGTGAGGCCATAATTGATAATCAACAGCTGATTAATGAAGTCCAAGATCAGGTAATGTTGTTAGCTCATGGGATCTCCAGTTATCTAGGGGATGAGTTGCTTCAGAACATCCAACACCTTAAAACAGCTTGGAATTAATGCCTCTTTCAAATTGAGGATCTGGTATGGGGACTACACCAACATTATTGGGAGCTGGCCTCTTGCGACTACCCATCTAGGGGTGAAGGTCCTGAAGGCCCTGTGGGGGCATGAGGAGCCTAAAGGGCCAAAGGGTCCCCATGGATCCCCTGGACCCCAGGTCTCTTGGCTCCCACCGCTGCTGGCCCTGAGGACCCCTGGTGGAAGGATGTGATGACAGCCTTGGCTGTTTTATGTGAACAAATTCAGAATGTAGCTGAAGGTTGCAGACTCTGAATGTATGGAGTCCCTCTTGCCCCTAGGATCTCCATAGATGCCCTGTCAGACGAAATGGGCAACTCAAGTATCTTTGAGAGCTTACCAATGCCCACATCTCTCAGCTGGAGCAGACTTGTCAAGGTTTTGAGACCCACCTAACCACCCTCAAAGACCAGTTTCACCACCAGAATGCCGACATATAATCTCTAAAAGAGCAAATCGCGGACAAGGCTTCCGTTTCCTCCATCAACCAAAATTGGGACGATGTCCAGGAGGAACTTGAGGGCCTATGACGCCGGCTAGACCATCAGGGTCCCTGCGACTATGCGGAAACTGAGGCTTCAAAGCTAGCACCTATCCCTGGTGTTAACACCCTCTCTGCTCCTCTGGTAACTAACTTTAAACCTAGTTTTAAAGAAAGGTTTATTCCCAGCCAAGAGAGCATTGCATCCTTCCTGTACGCTCATGAGAGCTCCATGGAGGAGGCCACCAATTGGCAGAAGGTAAAACATATCCACTCCTGCCTAGATAGCACTGCCCAGGAGATCATGACCCCTCATTTGAAGGAATGCAAAACGTGGGATCAGGTCCGCATGGCTTTAATCCAAGAGTTTAGGAGCAACCAAACCTTAGCCAACCAAAAAAGGCCTTCATGGGTTCCGATTAAACAAAGGAGAAAGCCCCATGGCTTTCGCCTGCCACTTTTATGCCCAAGCTCAACCCTTGGTCACCACGAATTGTATCACCATGAGTGATGCTATTACTGCTGCCATTTCAGCATTGAGATCTTATTCCGAGGTCCAAATGCATATGATTGTCCAGAAGAATGGGTTTACCTGCATCTGAGAAATCAAGGAGGCCCTTAATGAGATCCCTATGTTGGCTTTACACTTTAAGGCTAGCTCCACAGGCCCCTCTAACCGTCTTAGAGTCCATGTGGTCAAAAACCAGAAAAACCCTCAATCCAAGTGCACTTACTGTAACAGTTCTAGACACTGCGCCAAAAACTGCTGGAAATGACTTACTGAGGAGGTTGAAAAATGTCAGTCAGCATGAAGGATGAGGCATTTCATGCTGACAACCCTACCCAGCCTCAAGAATCCTCCACAACCTTGAATGAACTAGGAGCTATGGCATCTGGAGAAGAAGTTTCAGTATCTAAAGATAAAAAATGAAATTAATAAGGCTTACTCTTCTTCCTGATGACACTCCCACTATCCTTACCCTGCTGCCCCAATTGGGAAGTCTGGTCACCTGGGTCGCAGTTTGAGTTCATAAAATACCAGTCCATGCCATAGTTGAAAGTGACTCCCCAATGAATGTCATATCCTCCAAGTTGATGACTTGCATCAAGATAACTCCCAATATGCCGCACTATATGGAGTATGGCTAAGCTGGCCCCCAGTGCACCTGATCTATAGGGGCTTATTCCTCTCTACTAATATGATTTGGGAAGCTTACTATAGATATGCCCGTCGTCACTCTTCAAAACCCTAGCTATTACCTGATCCTCAGGACTCTTTTTCTTTGAGACTATTTGGCAGTGCTCCATTATGACGGCAGCTTTCTATCCTTACTTGGTCATCGTATCCCGCTTATCTTTAAGACCCCCTGCGACTCCAAAAGAGAGATTAAAGCCCAGACTTGTCTGCTAGAGAGTGAAAGATGAAACAATGGGCTTGAGTATCACATTAGGGGTTCCCAAGTCCGACTGCCCCCTCCTTCTGTTGATGGGTAAGAAGGCATGCCAATTTACTTACCTAAGGCAACTACCATTCCCCTGAAATCTCAGGTCATCGCTGATACCCAGGTCCATGTCAATATCCTCTTGAAGTACCTGCTAGAGGTCCGAGGCCTAGAAAACCCATCCCCAAAGGAGGTGCTAACTTGTCCAGGGATCCTAGATCCAACATTCACTGGATCTATATCAGTGCTGTTGGCCAACTGTCAGAAAATCGACTATGGGTTCTGCTAGTTGGCAGGCCAACCAGTATGAAGAATTGTCATCCCTTGCCATTTCACCTTAGGCGTCAGGGCCAGCAGCGCTGGCTAACCCCTTGCATGTCACCTGCACCATTTGGGGATCCCCTATCCTCATTCCTTGAACAACGAAATAAATATAAACTTAAATCATAAAAGAAATTAGCAAAGGGAGATATTTATTGAAAGGGAAACGCCAGGTATTTATACTATTTACAAAAGGGCTACTTTACCCACCGCTGACCTATCAGCTCTTCCGCTAGTTCTTCCAGCCAACCACTCTTCTTATTCTTCTTCTACTATATTATTATCTTCCCTGAAGTTGACCCTCTTTCGCCCCATCCTTCCCAATGTCCAAATTAGTTTTGGCTCATCCTTGTCCTTAAGTCGCTGGTGAGCCATATAAATGATTAATATAAATAAATGTCAAATTTTGGTTCAACTTTCAAGTTAATAATAATGCACTGGAAACAACTTTGGTCACTTGCTTTGACTCAGAATATCTCAGCATCTCGCTGACATTTTTTCTTGACTTATCTCAATAATAAATGAGGCACCAGAAACAACTTCGGCCACCTTGAACTCATAATTGTTGGATCTGCCAACATTGGATTATCAGTACAGGCAGCGAATTCATAGATGAATTTTTGAAGCGAATACATTGGTTTTCCGCTGGAAATCCCACAACAGTCCACAAATAACAGTTGGCATTGAACATTGATTCCACTGACTGATACTTATTGGATCATCCTCAGCTATTAGTTGCTGTTGATTCTTATACTAGTTTACACATAGAGTGTCCCCACACCTAATACCTAACTCAGCGAAATACTAATTTTGGCTCAACCCAAATTGGGAGCAACTAACCAGCAATCACATTAAATCATACGAAATTCAGTCAATAAGCAATACCGCCAGAATTTGCCATTTCATCTCAAATAATAATTAATCATTGGAGGATTCCAACTGGTTAAAATTCCGACATTTCCCCCACTTAACCAGATGGTAATCCTCCTACTTCCAACCCCAGCGTGTGTGGCGGGCGTCCAAAGCTTGCCCCTCCCCACCACCACTAACTGCTGAAACCAAAATCACAGTGGCACATCCCCACCACCTCTTCACCAACCTTTAGCTACTTCAGCACCAACAAGCAGAGTCCCCCTGTAGTGAGCACCAATGTTGGAAAATTGATTATGGGCTCTGCTAGTTGGCAGGCTAACCAGTATGAAGACTTTTCATCCCTTGCCACTTCACCTTAGGCGTCAGGGCCAGCAGCGCTGGCTAACCCCTTGCATGTCACCCGCACCATTTGGGGATCCCCTATCCTCATTCTCTAAACAATGAAATAAATATAAACTTAAATCATAAAAGAGAATGAGTAAAGGAAGATATCTATTGAAAGGGAAGAGCCAGGTATTTATACTATTTACAAAAGGGCTACTGCGCATACCGCTGACCTATCAGCTCTTCTGCTGGTTCTTTCAGCCAACCCCTCTTCTTCTTCTTCTACCACATTATTCTCTTCCCTGGAGTTGGGCCTCTTTCTCCCCATCCTTCCCAGTGTCCAAATTAGTTTTGGCTCATCCTTGTCCTTAAGTCGCTGGTGAGCCATATAAATGATAAATCTAAATAAATGTCAAATTTTGGTTCAACCTTCAAGTTAATAATAATGCACTGGAAACAACTTTGGTCGCTCACTTTGACTCAGAATATCTCAGCATCTCGCTGACATCTCTTCTTGACTTATCTCAATAATAAATGAGGCACCGGAATTAACTTTGGCCACCTCAAACTCATAATTGTTGGATCTGCCAACACTGGATTATCAGTACAGGCAGCAAATTCATAGATGAATGTTTGAAGCGAATACATCAGCTTTCTGCTAAAAATCCCACAACAGTCCATGAATGGCAGTTGGCATTGAACACTGATTCCACTGACTGATACCAATTGGATCATCCTCAGCTATTAGTCGCTGGTGATCCTTATACTAATTTGGGGCTACCAATTGGCCCCACTCAAGCCTAATACCAAACTTGGTTGATTACTAATTTTGACTCAACCCAGATTGGGGAGCAACTAACCAGTAATCACATTAAATCATATGAAAATCAGTCGATAAGCCTCTCCACCGGGATTGGCCATTTCATCCCAAATAATGACTATTCACTGGAGGATTACATCTGATTAAAATTCCAACACCAACCTTACTGATAAACCCAAAATAGTAGGTCCAAAAGCCCTGCCGCCTATGTCCGCCCACTACCAGTGGAAGCTATTGCTGACGTCCAAAACTTTAAGACTTGAGAGACTTTGGCTTGGAAGCTTTACCCCCAGTTAGTCTGGTTAATACTAATTCAGTAAAGACCTTTCAGATGACCAGAAGCATAAGGTCCTAGAGTTGTTAAAAATTTTTTGACCTATTTTTGACCTTGACCTATGACTTTGGAAGAATAAACGGGGTCCCTCATCATGTAGAAATTGGAAATGCTCCCCCTTGTGGTCCCAATCTTACTGAAAGAGTGAGGTCAAGGAGACCCAGGTGACCGTTGAGCTAAAACAACTACTCAACGCTGGACTCCTGGTACTCTTGTGCAGCCCTTAGGCCTCTCCTCTTTTTCTGGTTCAGAAGAAGGATGGTAGCCATCTGGTGGTGATGGATTATTGATTACTTAACTATATCACTAAAAAGGACAGTTATACTTTACCTTGAATTGATGCTTCTCTCCATCTGCTTGTTAGATCCCAATACTTTTCCTCCATGGACCTTGCCAGCAGGTATTGGCAGGCTGAGCTTGCCCCTGAGAACTGGGTTAAGTGTGCGCTCATAGCCAATGAAGGACTATTTGAGCCCACCATGATGCCCCAAGGTTTTTGTAACACCACGGCCACTTTCCAAAGTGCCATGGATGGGATCCTTGGGGACTTGAAGCTTTCCTGGGTCCTTGTTTATCTAGATAACATTACTGTTTTTTCTCAAACCTTTGATGGGTATATTGAGCATCTATGGGAAGTCTATAATCAGCTACAAAGGGCATCCATAAAGCTAAAGCCCTCTAATTTCTCCTTCTTTCATTCCTAATTAGAGTTCCTGGGGCACAAGGTTTTCAAGGATGGCATCCAACCTATACTGGACAAGGTCGCCGCCATAGAAAAGATGATGCGCCTCAAAGTTTAAGGGATATTCAGGTACTCCTAGGCATGGTGGGCTATTATTGGCAGTTTATTCCCCAGTTTGCTGACCTTGCTGAGCCACTGTTTTACCTCCTGCAGAAAAATGTGCTGTTTAAGTAGCGAACTGAACAGGAACAGGCTTTTAATGCCTTGAGAACTGCGCTATATACTAAACCCATTCTAGTTTACCCGCACTTTGATAACTCTGTCAGGCTGCCAGGGAGGAATCATTGGTGGCACATCTATCTGAAGGGGGTGCTTCAAAGTTCACTTTCATGGGTAACCTCATGACTTGTTTTGCTCTTAAATAAAAACTTTATAAACAAAAATCTTATTAGTGATAGGCAAAAAGGTATCATATTTAGAGTAATCAAGCACTATCTATAGTGCTTCCAAATATAAGGATAGGAATAGGGATATTTAAGGGTAGTGACATGGGACCTGTAGGTAAGTCCCAATATTATGATATGTGGGAATAGATAAAGAGTGGATAGATATTAGATAATGAATAGGAAATGTACATTTTACCTGAATTCAGCATAATTTGGGAAAAGTCCCAAATTCAGTATTCTAGTTGAATTGAACTCTGTTCTCAAATTACTGGACCATCTGCAAAATATGCCCTTTGTATAATTATATCAATTTTCCCCCTGGATAAGGCTTTCACCTAATCCAGGGAGAATCCTGACAACACCCTCCCCAAGCCTTGTCCTAGGGGAGTAAATTGTGACCTGAAGGTTATAGTAAATGGAGGACTCAAGCTTGAGGGTGTACAGAGCCTCATACTTGATGCAGTCCAGGTCAGTGGTGCCATTGGGGAAGTTGTGGAAGTAGAGCTTGATATGGTTAGCCAAGGGGTGATCTGATTTGGAGAGGATCATGAGGCTGCAGATATCAGTAGCTTCAACATCTAGGTTCTCATGATGGTGCTTGTCTGCCCCAGTATCATAAAGTTTATAGGGAATATGCCTGCAGATGGTCATCGAGTACCCGCTGAGACCAGATGGCAGATGAAAGGTGGACAGCTCCTCGGGCATCATCTTGGAAATCTTCTTGGCGATGGGATCCAGGAGGGTGATGGTGTGCTTGTCAGTTTCAAGGTTGAGATGGAGTTTGAAGTGATCCTCATTGCTCTCATGCAGGTTCTCCTTGCTAACCCACTTCAGATGCAGTGCGAACATGTTGCTGAGCACCTTGTGGCAAAGTTCATCACGCCCAAAACAGATGATCTGTAACTTTATTATGGACAGCAGCTGATAGGATGGGCTGAAATGCTGGCAGTTTTTTTCAGGATTGGCAATCATTTTTGTAATGTCATGATCAATTGCTGGAGGGGAGATGTCAAAGTCAGAAAGTGGTAGCATTGCTGAAAAGGAGTCATTGAGCTTTGCTTTTTCTTGGCTCTCATTTTTGTTGGAATTGTGCTATCCAAGTCTGAGGGTCCAACCAGGTAATCCAGAATTTTTGCTTTAGTGATTTGTAGCCCAATTTCTGGAGGGGCGCTGTTGAAGTTGGAAAGTGATAGGATTGTCAGAAAGGGTTTATCAAGCTTCGCCTTTTCAGAACTTTCATTTTCATAGGGATCAGCGCTATCCCCATCTGAGAAATGAACCAGGTAATCTTGATACTTTAATTTAGTAATATTGGGTCCAATTTTTGGAGGGGCGCCATCAAAGTTGGAAAGTGGAAGGATAGTTGGAAAGGAGTTAGTAGGCTTCATTTTTTCAGGACTCTCATTTTTGGTGGGATCAGTGCTATCTGAATATGAGGGATGAACCAGGTAATCTTGATACTGTATTTTAGTAATATCTGGTCCGATTTTTGGAGGGCGCCGTCAAAGTCAGAAAGTGGAAGCATTGCAGGAAGAGAGTCATCAAGCTTATCCCCAAAGATGCGAAGGTAAGTCCCAGGTATTTTGACTGGCATTTGAAGCACATCGTCACACTGATTGCTTTTGGTGTTCCCAAAATTCCTGCAGCTTGCTGCCTGCATCAAATTTGAAAGCTAATTCTAGACTTGTTGGCCCAATTTGATTGGTCCAATGGCCCAGATGATAGTTTGCCCAAATTGATGTTCGTCACTTTTAACTCTGAACACTAAATAAAATTTGTTCTGATTTCTTTCATTAAATCAGACTGGAAAATGACATCATTGTGGAGAATCGGGTTTTAGTTACCTAAATAAAGGTTATTATTTGAGTACTCATCATCAATCTATATTATTGAATTAAGTGGGTCAAGTGGAATCATAGATATTAGAGTTTCATTAGCCTCATCAGTTGGACCATTTGTGGGGCACCTATAAAAAGAATGTTAGGAAATTAAGTTGTAATTTAGGAATTTTGATTAGAAATAGAATTTGATGCGATTAATTCCCCTTCAGAATGACTTGAGGAATAGAATATATTTGATTTCTGAAGACAATAAGGAGGATCTCATGCATAGCATAGGTCATCATCATACAAACCCTCATAATATAAGGCGAGACTTTTTAAAAAATTAATGTGAGCTTTATATTCGTCTGGATCCTCAGAATTAAAGCATTGATTTTTTTCCTCTTTGGTTAACCCCTTTCTGCTCCGTTAGATTCTGGTTTGGGGTATAAAAAGCTTTGAACTTCTTTTTGACTAGACTGTTCTAGTTTTGTGTGAAGTTCCTCCTTTGGCTTATAGGTTGTTATATTTTCTTTAAATTTATTTGAGGGGGGACCTTGTTGGTTAATTGACCTGGTATTGGTCCAACTTGGTATGGTAGTTTTGGAGCATTCCTATGACTACATTTATAGCTAGCTCATAATAATGTTTAACTTTAGGGAGGTTGAGAGATTTAGAGAAAGCTCTGTTCAATATTCGAGTAGCCACTCTCTTGGCATGGTCTTCAATCAAATTAAGTTTATTTCTGTTGAGGCCCATAAAGCTGTTTGAGATCTTCCTTCCCTTGGTTTTCTTTTTTAGGTTATAGGTAAGCTCAGTAAGAAAGTACTGAACTGTGTTGAGTAAGCCCTGATAGCCATTAACACAGTTAAACTTGAAACAGTAAATTTCTTCCATCTCATCAGACCTTAGATTTGATAGTTTTTGGAAACGATATGCAGCTTTTAAATTGTTACCCTTTTTCTGAACATATAAGTTCTTGAGGTGACTCAGAAGCACCTGGCAGGGAGCACCATTTTGTCAGGCCGCCATGGAGGAATCATTGGTGGCAATTCTATCTGAAGGGGGTGCTTCAAAGTTCACTTTCATGGGTAACCTCATGACTTGTTTTGCTCTTAAATAAAAACTCTATAAACAAGAATTTTATTAGTGATAGACAAAAAGGTATTTTAATTAGAGCAATCAAGCACTATTTATAGTGCTTCCAAATATAAGGATAGGAATAGGGATTATAAGGATAGGAATAGGGATATTTAAGGGTAGTGACATGGGACCTGTAGGAAAGTCCTGATACTAGGATATGTAAGAATAGATAAAGAGTGAATAGATATTAAATAATGAATAGGAAATGTACATTTTCCTGAATTCAGCATAATTTGGGAAAAGTCCCAAATTCAGTATTCTAGTTGAATTGAACTCTGTTCTCAAATCATTGGGCCATCTGCAAAATATGACCTTTGTATAATTATATCAATCTTCCCCCTGGATAAGGCTTTCACCTAATCCAGGGAGAATCCCAACAAACCCTTTTTGCTGTTTATGGGTGCAAGTGATGTTGCCATCGGGGCTATCCTAGCCAAGCATGGTGAGAACCAAGTTGATCATCCTGTGGCCTATTTTAGTAAGATGCCAAATAAAGCTGAACAGAACTACAGCTTCACTGAGAGGGAATTCCTGGCTGTCTTGCTAGCCATCAAACATTTTGGGTTTATCTCTACAGTACTCACTTTACTATCATTACAGACCAGTCCTCTTTTTGGTGGCTCTAACAAATGAAGGACCCAGATGGATGATTAACCAGGTGGGCTTTACAACAGCAGAGCTATGATTTCAGCATTGTTCATCGTGCTGGCGCAATTCATCAAAATGCTGACAGTCTCTCCAGGATGCCAGTTCTAGCAGCGTTGACCCCCAAGGAGGACCGGCTGTACAATCTAATAGGTTGGCCTGAGCAGTGGAAGTTGGAAACCATGGAGGTCCAAACTGAACTCCAAAGGATGACTCATAACACAAATTAAGGATGGGCTGCTTTACAAGAAGTTCAACAAGAAGTGGCTCTCTTACATCCACCCCTCATCCAGAACTGATGTTATATTAGAAGGCCATTCCACAATGGGGCATGGGGCCATCAAAAAGATTCACAAATGGTTGAAGTCACGATGCTACTGGGACTGCATGGTAGAGACTATCCAGGAGGTCCTGGAGGCATGCATGAATTGCTAATCACAAGACTGAGCTAACCCTTGATTCCAACATTCATTTGTTGCCCTGACTGGGCCCTTCAATGTGGTAAGCATTGATGTGGAGGGCCCTCTTCCCACTGGGCTGCATGGCCATAAATATATTATCCTAGCCGTAGACCATCTAACCGAGTGGGTTGAGGAAATTTCAGTCCAAGATGCTAATGCCAAAACCACAGCCCTTTTCCTCGTTCAATCCATTTTCACCCAGCATGGGTGCCCCCAAATCTTACTTTTGAACAATGGATTGAACTTCACCTCACAGGTAGTACAAGAACTTACCTCACTATTTGGCACTACCCAGAGTTTCGCTACACCTTACCACCCCTCCACTAATGGGGCGGTTGAACAGGCTAATGCAACTCTTATTTCCATTTTACAAAAATTAGCTGCCACAGACCCTGCTCATCAAAACCATTATATACCCAGCGTCTTGCTTGCCTACTGAGTAAGCTACACCAAGTTATCAAGATGTCTCCATTTGAAGCCCTATATGGGCGGGCACCTAAGCTGCCAAGTAGCATCTAGACAATGCTCGAGACCTCCACCCCTGAGACTCCAAATTAATAATGAGGGCCTTAGTCAATGAAATTGTCCAGCTTCAAGCCCAAGCCACTCAAGGCATTATCACCATCACTGGAAGAGAGAAATCCTGATTTAATCTCGGATGACCCTCCTTACCAAATTTTAATTAGGTGATCTCATTCTCTTTTATTACCATTGACCTGGAGGCTGAAAAAATAAGCTATATGTACTTTGGTCTGGACCCTATAAAGTCATTCATAAGGTGAAGTCCGAGTACTCCATTGCTGACATCAATCAAGGAACTGTGGTTAATTGGGTGCATGGTTGGTTCCTGCAGCTGTATTCCCCCTTTGACAGGATCTTAAGGGAGGCATTGTTATAATTTGAGATAGCAATCAAATCGAATTCCCCACTTTCAAAACTGGCTGTACCAAATCAGTTTCCAAACCTACCCAAAGTGAATTGGCCTCAGGAATTCCCTCCCCAATCTTTGAGTCATGTGGGGCTGCGTTTCCACCAATTTGGTCAGGTGGGCGACACAATCCATTGAGGATGCCCATGAGGAGGCCATTCTGGAAGATCAGTAAAGATCCTTAATGGATGAGGCCCCAATGATCCCTGAGGCACCAAGTCCTAACACACCCTATAAATTATAAAATCCTTCTAAGCCTAATAAATTATTCAATAACTTACCTATATTTTCACTTCCTTCTCAACCTTTTCTGCAAATCAGCAGCTTTGATCCACCTTCAGACCTCAGCACCAGTCTAAAGAACTGTAGCGCCGATAGCCACCATCAAAGAAGCTATTGATAATTGCCTCATTTGTAAGAGCCATAGTACTTCCAACCCTATCTATCAACATCAAGTAATCCCTCCTACAAAGGCCTTTTAGGTTGCAAGTATTGATGTTGTAGGACCCTTCCCACGAGTATTGCATGGCATCAAAATATTACTATGGCTGTCAATCACCTAACTAAATGGGTTGTGTCAGGAAAACTGGAGCACAGGAGGTCATATAAAGGAAAGCACCAGGCCAAAGGTGTAACAACAAGTCCAAGTGACCTAACAAAATAAAGCAACATCCTAAGCGCTATGGTTTATGTTTCTATATAATTTTGTGAGCAAAACGCACAACAAACTGGACACAAACATAGAGGATAATATTCCCTGAGAGCTGAGAAAGGTGGCGTAAGAATTGGAATGAAAAGCGGCAAAATAAGACATGGCAGAGTGGGGATAATAAGCCTTGAATTGGTCAGAGGGTTTGCGCCCCACTGGGAAGCCAAACCAGAGCGGGAAACGAGCTCCTACAATTTCCAAACTTCTAACTGAGGTATTCTTTTGGGAAATAATCAGAAAAGTATGAGGGGAACTTTCACAAAAATCCCTAGACTTTATTGAATTTATCTGAGTTTGAGAAAAGCAAAGCCTTCCTCATATGGGGTCAAAATTTCAAAAAAAAGGTTTGCAATGATTACCCAGCAATTACAAATTACTGTGCAATTATCAAAATATAATCCAAGCTGTAAAATTTCCACTTTTCAACAAAATTGAAATTTTACAAATTTAGCCAAAATTCTTAACTTTGTATTGTGTGATTTTCCAGATTTTTGGGTCAATCTCCGGCAAATTTTCCGCATCAGAAAAATCATTTTCCTCAGCCCTGGAAGATAAAACCTAAACCCTTTTTCTTTCAACAACCTTAGAGAGGTCATCAGTGACTTTGAGGGAATCTGCCTTGGCTACAAGGGCTTTTTTGACTTTGCTTTGGATGGGGCGTACAATACCAGGAAGCATGTCACTAACTGATACAGGTTGAAGCCATATTCATCGTTACTCCTACTGCTAAAGATATGGCCTTATTACTCTATTGTAGATTATTATGCAAAATGGATGTCTTATAGTTCTTATTTCCAATAAGGAACTAATTTCACTTCTCAGCTATTACAAGAGTTATCAAAACTATTTAACACTAACCAGAAGTTCATTATTCTTCACCATCCATTGACAAACAGAGCCATTAAAAAGTTAATAAAACTTTGGTAGCCATTCTAAGAGAAGTAGTTTTACTAATTCTTCCCAATGGAATTTTTACTTACCCAGTGCTTTGCTGGCTTATTAGATTAGTTAACATCGCATTATCAAAATGGTTCTGTTTAAATATATCTAAGGAAGAGATCCCTCAGTTATGTCAAGCGTTCAAGCTACCTAGATGACAGTGTTTCTAAAAATGCTGATTTAGCTATGAAATATATAGCCAATGAAATTTTCCGCTTAAAAGCACAAGCTATGGTGTAAATTAAGCATAACAAGAGAAAAAACTCTAAAAAGTAATCAGTATAAGTCAGTATTGTCAAATATCATAATATATATTATGTTTTATATTATCACTCTTTCCCTAGTGGCAGAACTGAGAAATTGGATTCTAATTGGTCTAGACCTTATAAAGTATTATTTTGAAGTGGACTTAGTACTCTATAGTCCATGATGATAATGGTATAGTCCTTAATTGCGTACATCCTAGATTTTTACAATCTCATTCTCCTGCATGATCAAATCCTGGGGGAGTGTCAGGATTTTGATTCAATAAACCCACACCAATTCCTCAACTCCTAATTTTCCAACATTGGTTACTGATGTAGAAATTGGTGATGAGAAACTCATTAAGTCAGGTATGAGCGATCAAGTCTATCCCAATCAAAAATCAGAGAAGATTTAATTGCTCATCAATTGAAAATATCTGATTGTAAGAGGACTTTTGGACAATTACAAGTCTGGTTTTTTTACTTTGTTGATTTGGGTTTTGATATTAATAACATTAGCCAAAAAACCCTAGTCAATTCTCAGTGGAACCACATGAATCAAGGTAATAAAATAGCCCCCAATCCTCATCTGACTCGCCCCTATGGCTAGTAGCAGGGTTACGCTGAACCTTAGGGAAAATTAAGGAATGTTCCAGGTCTTCACCATCCCCTCGCTAACTTAGTCCAAACACCTAACCCACAACCACCCCCTTTTATAGCCTTGGAGGGGTTTTCATCAGATAAAAATAGTTTCTCGCCCAAAGTGGGTGAAATATATTAAATCCTTGCCTCATGGATTTATCCTACCTGCTATTGACCCTCCATCAGTCATTCCGTTGAATTGAGGTGAGTCTTGAGAGCCCAAATATGCCAAAACCTATTATTCCCTATACTAGTATTCCTAGTATAATCCAAAATTTGTTCCCCAACTCACTTCAAGCCTTGATAGGTTTAAATACTAAACATTTTTCCTAAGAGGGTTCGCTTCTTAACCCCTCAGTTATTACTAATAAAACCTTATAAAAATTAATCTTTTATTTTAAGCAAAGTATTAGTATTTAAATAATAAGTGGTTGTTAAACCCTAATTATTTATCCTGCTGTTGAGAACCAACTTATCCTGAAAACATTGTTGTAATTTAGGAGTGAGAATGAACCAGCGAGAAAAACAAAAGCCTAAATTTCAATAAGTGGTGCTCACTATAGGAGGTAGTACATCACAAAACACTTTTAAAATGGAGGGTGTTGGGTTGAATAACCCTCACAACCTCCCCAAAGCTTCCAAACCCCGGCTAGATGCTTTAGACCAGCAGCTAGCCAGCTCACTGTCTTGGCTTAAAACTTGAACAGCGCATTTTCCAAGCCTCTCATGAGGCTTCCTCAATCATCTTCAATTTCCTTTTCAAAGACAAATTTATACCAGGAGAGGGTAGCATTGCTTTGTTCTTCTTTGTCTATGAGGCTGTTATGGATGGGTCAACCGATCCCCAAAAACTAAAGCATATTCTCCCCTGCTTCAGCCACTCCGCCAAAAGGGTGATAGTACTTTATATGACCACCCTTAAAACTTAAGCCAGTTTAAAAAAACGCGCTCTTCGAGGGATTTAGATCCACGCAGAGCTTGCGTAGGAAAAAAAAAGTCATTTAAGTGCATAAGTCTACTTTAAGGGGAATCAGTTGCCACCTTTGTTGACTGATTTTACAGTGCGGCCCAGCCTCTCTTGCTTGATATATGCTACCTTTGGATGATGCAATTGCTGCCATTCTGGCTAGATTAGCCTCTTACCCTTCCTTAGCCCAATAAATTGTCTCAGTGAAGAGTTCCCTAAGGAATCTTCAGGATATAAAAGAGGCGTTATTAGAAGTTGCTGATCTCCATGAAGCTACGCCTACCCAGGAAATCATACTGACCCCTCCAATGCTGACTACCCAACCAAAGCCATTTACCATGAGGCGTCCTAGATTAGACTGCCCTTCTCCAGTAGAGGTTGTCCATAAGGCACCAGGGGTGATAAGGTCAGGCTCTCTCTTCTCAGCTGCACCCCAATTCAGCCCTATAAAAACCAGTTGAGTTCTCATCACACCCCACACTCAATATTAAGAGGTCCATCACTATGGCTACACCCTCTCATCCCTCAGAGTCATCCATCAGAACATCCACGGCCTCACTTTTGACCCTGCTTGAAAAGAATTCTTCCCCTCAAGTGGTCCCAAAAGTTGGTGCTGCTATGATGCTCCCTCCAAAAGCCAAAAAGGTAGATGAGCGCCAAAAGCCTCTCCCCTGTGAGGAGAACAAGCCAGTTTCTCAGACCCTATTAGCAACTCTTTGGGGTGCATTGACAAACCCTCTGATGATGAGTCTGAATGGGGTGGTGAAGACGTAGGCTATTATGTCTGAGAGCCTCAATGGAAGTGCAGATACTGGATAGTTTTGGCCTGAAAGAGTAGATATGGCCATGATACCATGATGAACCTATTTCCAACTATTGTTGAGGTGTTCAGAGGTGATTGATACTGCCAGTGATCTGACCATCTTATTGGTACAGTGATACAATCTACCCAGCAGGTTCATACCCCTCAATCTATCAAAGATAAATACCCTGCAATTGCTCAACGACTTGCCTCCACACTCCATTTCAGGAGGTTCGCGCCCTCCCCTCTACTTTTTGTAGCACTATAACCAGGGTAGATGTTGTCATCAATAAGGTGCGAGTTCTAGACATCCTTGATATGGGTGCTTTAGTGAAAGTGGTCTATTCAAAGCTCATCAATAAAATTAAGTTGGTGCCTGACCTGGATTATTTGCAAGAGTTTGGAACTGTGGGGCCCAACAACATGTGAGCTATTGGAGCCTACTATTTTTACCCATACATATTGGGAAGCTCCTCCTGTCTGCCCCTGATGTGGCATTGTAACCTAATACATACGACCTGCTCATTGGCATTCAATTCATGATTGGGTATGGTTAAATTATCAACATGAAACAGGTTTTTCTCCCTTCTAAATTACAAAGCTCCCCTAGTCTTTACAAACGATGAACTTAACAATAAAGAATACTCAATCTTAGTTGAGTACCCTTCCTCCTCCATCTCTCTCCTTTATATAACATTGGGTTAAAACACAAAAAAACTGCCTGACTCCATGGATTCAGCAGAGGGCCTTCCATTGTATGCGTCAGAGGAGGTAATAGTCAAGGCGGGTAAACAATAAGGTGACAGACACCAAGATTACTATGCAAATCCCCCACAACTGCCTACTACACTTAACAAGTATTAATGGAATAAGTCCTTTGGAACCTCAAGTGTTGCCAGGTATCCTATACCCTATGTCGGAATTTTAACCAGATGGAATCCTCCAATGATTAATTGTTATTTGGGATGATATGGCCAATCCTGGCGGAATGGCTTATTGACTGAATTTCGTGTTATTTAATGTGATTGCTGGTTAGTTGCTCCCCAATTTGTGTTATGCCAAAATTAGTATTCCGCTAATTTTGGAAGTAGGTTCAAGTGAGGCCAATTGGTGGCCCCAAATTAGTATAAGGATCACCGGTGACTAGTAGCAGAGGATGATCCAATTAGTATCGTTTAGCAGAATCAGTGTTTGATGTCAACTGCCATTTGTGGTCCATTGTGGGATTTCCAGCGGAAAGCTGATGTATTCACCTCAATTGTTCATTTACAAATTCGCTGCCTGATAATCCAATGTTGGTGGATCCAACAATTATGAGTTTGAGGTGGCTAAGGTTGTTTCCAGTGCCTCATTTAGTATATCAATTATCGCCTGAATAAGGCGATGCTTAATCAATTGAATGAGATAAGTCAAGAAGAGATGTCGGCGAGATGCTGAGATATTCTAAGTTAAAATGAGTACTGAAAGTTTCTGGTGCATTATTATCAACTCAAAGGTCAAACCCAAATTTTACATTTATTTTGATTAATTATTTATATGGCTCACTGGTGACTTAAGGCTAAGGACGAGCCAAAACTAATTCAAACATTGGGAAGGATGGAGTGAGAGGGCCAATGCCAGGAAGAGAATAATGCAGAAGAAGAGTGGTTGACTGGAAGAACCAGTGGAAGAGCCAATAGGTCGGCGGTGGGCGCAGTAGCCCTTTTTTAAATAATATAAATAACTGGCGTTTCCCTTTCAATAAATATCTCATTTTGCCTATTCTATCTTTTGTTATAAGTTTATATTTATTTCGTTAGTTGGAGTTTAGGCAAAGGGATCCCCAAAATGGCACGGGTGAAACACCAAGGGGTTAGCTGGCGCTGCTGGCCCTGACGCCTAAGATAAAACGGCAAGGGCTGACCAGTCTTCATACTGGTTAGCCTGCCAACTAGCAGAGCCCATAGTCAATTTTCTGAAACCCTACCTGCCTGCGACCCATCAATCTTCTATTGGGGAATCTTACTAACAAGGATATGGCTGTAAAGAAGCATCAGGAGGTTGGAAAAGCCCTGCTGATTAAGATTGAGGACATCTGACAAGTCCATTATATTGGGTCTATGTTAGATCTGGGACTACCAACTGAGTAAGGGATATGCGCTTTGCCCCACGTTCAAATTTCTAAGGATTTAAATCCCAAAAAGCTCAAAAGTTCAATCTCCTATTTTCCTATAGTGACAACTTCTCCTAATATGATACTGACTATGGACATATGAAGGGTTGGACTCAAACCATTGTCATTGGTGATGCTTGGCCTATTTAATCTAAGCCTTATCAGAAATATAAGGCTGAAGAGTTTCAAATGAGGACGGAGTTGGAACAGTTGCTGTATGAAGAGCTTCTGGCGCCTTCTCAAAGCCCTTGGTCGTTTCCTCTTCTACTGATAAAGAAGAAAAATGGAGATTATCAGGTGGTTTTGGACTACCACAAGTTAAATAACCTCACAAAGAAGGGTAGCTATCCTATCCCCCAGTTTGAAGACGCCCTAGCCCAACTCTCTGGCTCTAATTACTTTTCCGCCATAGACTTGGCTAACAGTTATTTGAAAATGGACCTTTATCCCCAATATCAGGAAAATGCGCTCTTATTTACAGTGAGGGTCAATTCCAACCTACCTAATTACCTCAAGGGTTGTGCAGCGCGCCCACCACTTTACAGCGAGCAATGGATCATATATTGCAGGACCTTAAATTAAGCTGCGTCATTGTCTATCTTTAAGATATCACGGTGCTTTCCAAGAGCTTTAATGAGCATCTTACATACTTAAAAAATGTTCCACCGCATGCAGGCTTCTAAAATTAAATTAAGCCATAAAAATATACGTTCTTCCAGAAAAAGCTAGATTTCCTTGGACAAGCTATCTCTCAAGATAGGATTAAAAATTTACAAGATAAGGTCGCAGCTATATCCAAAATATCGGCACCCAAAACCCTCCACAACATCCAGGTATTCTTGGCATGATGGGGTATTACCATCAATTAATCCTCAAGTTTGCCCAGCTCAGTGAGCCCCTTGTCCGCGTCTTGCTAAGAACACTTCATTTCATTGGGGTTGCGGAACAAAAAGCTGCGTTTGAGAACCTGAAGGAGTTATTTCAACAACAGCTGATCCTCCGCCACCCTGACTATGACAAGCTCTTTATGCTGTTCATGGATGCCTCTGATTACGCCGTTGGAGCTATATTGACTCAGCTGGACGAGCATGGGGTTGATCATAATGTATCCTACTGCAGAAAAATGCTCTCAAAAGCTGAACGCAACTACAGTGTCACTGATAAGGAGTGCCTTGATGACCTGCTCGCTGTGATACACTACCACCCCTTCTTATATGGGACTTCCTTTAAAGTAGTTACTGACTATGCATCCTTAAAGTGGTTGTAGAATATGAAGGACCCCACGAGACGGTTGGCTCTCTGGGCTTTGAAGCTCCAGCATTGTGATATGGAATTTGAGCATTGGGTGTGAACTAGCCATATGAAAGTTGATGGGGTTGATGCGGCTGCCTGCCCTTCATTTAGATAATAGTGAAGCTGAGAGGTTACATGACCTCTTGATGACTATTGATGCATGGGGGATGAGGATATACCTGTACAAAAGATGCTAGCTCAGCACTCCTGCAATATCAAGGTGGAAAGTGGGAAGATATACAAGAAAGTAGGTGCAAATTGGTTGCACTATCTCCGACCATCAGAGTACCTGTTATTTTGGAGTCCCATTCTATTTTAGGGCATAGTGGTGTATGGAAGACATATGAGTGGGTTAAAGAGCGCTACTACTGGGAGGTCATCATAGAGACCATAACTGATGTTTTGGACGCTTGTCTGACCTGCAAAAAGCAAGGCATTTTCCTGACACAGTATCAATACCAACCCACTACGCCTCAACAACCCTTCCACACCATAAATTTAGATGTGGTTTGACCTCTACCCCAAACTACTGGGGGAAAATAGTATAATTTGGTCGAAATTGATCATTTCACCAAGTGGGTTGAAGCTGTAGCTCTCTCTGCTCAAACAACCAAGGTCACTTCCACTTTCCTCCATCAGAATATTTTTCTCAACATTGTTGCCCCATATTCTTTTCTGTGATAATGGGAAAAACTTCACCTTAAGATTGTTTAGGATCCTCGTTACCTCCATGGGCATGCAACAGATCTTTTCAGCCCCCTATAACCCTCAATCAGTGGTATTGTGGAGAGAGAAAATGGGACCCAGTTTTCTATATTATGAAAAATAGCCTTTTTAGATCCCCTCATTGGGATCTGTACTTACCAATTGCCCTCATGGCCTACCGTACCAGTTACCATAGAATCTTCAAATCTCTCCTTTCTGGGTATTGTATGGACGGGAACCTGGAGTGCCAGCTTTATAAGTCAAAGATGTTTTCTCTGATAGGACTGACCTTGAGCAAGCCGTGAAGAAGTTGGCCCAGCACATCATTCAATTACAATCAGAGGGTATGTCTAATTTGGCCAAAACTATCACAAAAAAGAGTCAAGCCACAAATAATCTCTGGCCCCCTCTACCTTCCTTCCAAGTATCCAACTTGGTGCTGTATTATCATAATTGTATCACTCCTAGAAGTTAAAAGCTTGGGTCTACTTGGGAAGGACTTTTGTAGTCACTTACAAGTGAGGGGATGAGCACTCTATCAAATCCCTTGCTACAGGAGTTACTGTCAACTGGGTTCAGGCCAGTTCTTGTGGCCTTATTCTCCTCTAACAATCTTGAAGGGGGTGATGTCAGAAAATTACAAGTCTGATATTGTATTAAGAGTGATCTGGGTTTCAATATGAATAACAACGGCCAAAAACCCTAATCAAAGACTCTTGGAACTCCACAAATTGTGGTAATACTATTGCCCTCAATCTTTGGCTGAATCGCACTATGGCTAGTAGCAGGGTTACGCTGACCCTTTAGCAAAATTGGGAAAGTTGTTCCAAGGGTCCTCTCCATCCTCTCACTAACTTAGTCCAAAAACCTAGCCCACAACCACCCCCTTTTTAGCATTGGAGGGGGTTTCATCAGATGCTTATATCTTCTTGCCCAATGATTGGGCAAAATATATTAAATCCTTGCCTCACAGATTTATCCTACCTGTTATCAACACTCCATTGGTAATTCTGTTGAAGCGAGGTGAGTCTTGAGAGCCCAAATATGCCAAAACCTATTATTCCCTAATATGGGTATTCCTAGCCTAATCCATTATTTATGCCCCAACTCACTTCAAGCCTCAATAAGTTTAAATACTAAGCATTGATATCTTAAGAGGGTTCGCTTTTTAACCCTTAACCATAAAAATAAAACCTTATGAAAATTAATCTTTTATTTTAATTGAAGTTTTAGTAGTTTAATTATAAGTGGTCATTAACCCCCTAATTATTTATCCTGCAGTAAAGAACCAACTTATTCTGAAATATTGTTGTTATTTAGGTGTGAAAACACACTAGAGAGCAAAACAAAATCCTGAATTCCAACAAGTTCCACCACAAAACCTATAAATATTTGAACCCTTCATTAATAAAGGCTAGTCTTGTTTGCAAATTATATCTATTATCTATATTCAGCTCTCTCTTTTAGTTGGGACTCTGACTAAGTAACTTTGATAATCACCTGTCACTTATGGCATGTAATATTAAATGCCAAAAGTTGTTTACTTTTCTAATCTGCATTACAAAACTGCCTACCTCTGGGATGTTGGTGCATATTTACAGGCTGATAGTATGCGGGTTATAGCCCATTTTGGTGTACATTGGTGACATCTCCATTATTTTTTTTAGTACTAGATGGTAAGGTGACATCTCCATTATCAAGTGGAGTTTATTGTTGTATGAAAACTGGGTCATGGTGAGGTCAGCTGCCCAAGTGATCTGGGTTGTGTATTAAATCATTTTAGGTCTTTTTCATAAATTAGCATGCCAAGGAAAGACCTCATTTCCATTGTGGGTATGCAAGTACTCAAAATGGTAATATTTCAAAAGACATCACAGGCCTGATGATGCTGATAAAAGGCACGTTGGATGAGGAACCTGAGAGAAAGATTATGGGGACTGTTCCTATTGGCCAAAGATTTTATTAAAATAAGTAAAAGGATAAATTTCAAGTTAAGTTTTTTAAGAAATATGAAAGCAACAAAAGATCAAAAATCTTCTAAGTAAAATTTGTTGTTTCTTATACTAGGAGGGGAAAATCATGGGTCATGAGATTGTATCTCTTAGGGTCATGCCCACAATATTACCAAGTAGTTAATTTTATAATTCAATTAACTAACTTTTTTAGTACTAGATCAATTGACTAAATTTTAACAGACATAAAATCACATTATCTCTGATCAACTTGGAACTTGTTAAACTATTGACCTATGTTTAGCGCTCTTTTCTTTTGATCTTCTAATTATAGAAAAATTATTTAGTGAATGACTTTTAACTAAGCTTGTCTCAGATTTTAAAAAAAATTTTAATTACTGATGCGCCTCTTGGCATCCTATTCTTGAAAGTGGGTGTTTCCCTGGTGGCATATGTGATAAAGATACTTCTAAATTAGCATAGTTGTTTGATAAGCTGCACTATTTGCTCAGAACATTCAGACACATCTATTGCTTTGGCCCTGTGGAGTGACTTTGAAGTGGGGGATCATAAAGGGGCTTTCTCTAACCATCTCTCATCCAGAGTATGCCCCAAAAGTTAACAGGGTAAGCAGTAATGCCAACAAATTTTAATTCTTTCTTGTTCTAAAGGGATACAAGGCCTTATCCAGCTTTATAGCTGGCACCTGGGGCCTTACATAATTAGGGGAAAATAATCATCTATATATATGAATGAATGTTTGTCTAGTACTAAAAAAAATGAATGTTTGTCTGTTTGTTCATCTTCTAGGTGTTCCTAAACATCATCCAATTGTGATGAAACTTTAGTAAGTTGTTGTGTGCAAACAAGTGAAGTTTTTGGATTTTTAAAACCATTATTTTCTAGTAAATAAAAGGTTTTAAATGCAACAAGTGAAAATACTATATGTTTTTAATGGCAATCAGTATATCATTACAACTGAGAAGTTTTATATTCTGGATGATTCAAAAATTATAATTATAAAAACTTATCTGTGAATTTTTACCAACTAAATCACTTACTTTACGCTCCATTAATAAAAATAGAGTGTGTTAATACTTTGGATTGTCTATCTGGTGCTTTTAACAATATTATTAATGTGTAAATAGATAATGCATTTTTAAGTAAGTTATATCCAACTTTAGATATAAACCTAGATATCATATTAGATATAAAAAATTCATAGACTAATTATCTTACCAATTATACCCCGCTTAAACTGCAAAAATTTGCAGAATTATAATTTTAGCACAAAGGTAAGTATTTTAACAGTTTTCAGTTATTTTTGTAAAAAATATACTAAATAGTTGATTTCATTATTCCACTTAAATTACAGAATTATAATTTTAATGTAAAGGCATACACTTTATAGTCTTTAATTACTTAAAATATTATTTAATATTTGTTTTTATTAGTTTACAAAAAATAGATTTCAGTAATAGTCTATCTAGATGTTTGATCACAGCATGGCATATTTAAATTTAAAGTGTGTTATTTTGATTATTTAAGGTAAGCTTTTTAGTGTATTTACTTATTTTTTACTACCTTTAGCTATTAATTAAAATTATTGGATGTATGTTCTCAGTATGATCATCTGATATTTGATTTATTTATCAGTATTTTTCAAAGCAAGCTTTTTTGATAGCTATACTTATTTTTCACTAGATGTTTGTTTCCATTATTATCTGTGATCATATAAAATAATTGCAAATATTATTTTAAGGTGAGTTTTGCTTCTTACTTGGTAGTAAATTTAGTAATATTTTGGTTTTCTATCATAAATCATTATAATTGTCTATGTTTACTAACATTATCAGGGTAAGTTTTCAAGAATTTCATTACTCTAATATAAAGTCATACTATTATCAATTTTAATTTTATCATCCATCTGAAATATTTGAAATTATCTTTTTAAGATGATTTTGTTTCTTGATTGGTAATATTTTTATTAATCTTAATGATTTTATTCTCAGCATAAACTATTATAATTGTCTATGTTTACTAGCATCATCAGGGTAAGCTTTTTTATTTTTGCTTGATCTAATAAAGTATAAATTTTTTGTACATTTTGATTTCATTATAAACTTTTTTATTGTTCTAAACATTTGATAT
The DNA here is from genome assembly GCA_022478985.1 of Massospora cicadina. Taxonomy (NCBI): domain Eukaryota; kingdom Fungi; phylum Entomophthoromycota; class Entomophthoromycetes; order Entomophthorales; family Entomophthoraceae; genus Massospora; species Massospora cicadina. The sequence goes on from JAKSZP010005603.1 coordinate 38,913, forward strand.
ACCATTTTCAAGTCAATTTGATCTTTTCTACTTGATCTTCTATATATGTAAATGTTTGTTTCTATGTTTGTTTGTAATGTATGTATTCCTATACCATTCAACCAATTATGATGAAACTTTGGTGAGTTGTTGTACACACACCTACAAAGGTTTAAATTTTTATAATCATTTTTGTTATAATAAATTATAAAGTTTTAAGTGTAAGAAGTAAAATTTTATATGTTATTAATGGTAGTTGGTATATTGTTACAGCTAAGCAGTTTAACATTTGGTTAATTTTATAGTTTCAATGTTTTTCCAAGGTTGATGGTTTTAGATTAAAATAATCTCATTGGTTTTAGTATGCAGTTAATAATTGGTTGATTTGATAAGTTAATCTGTTTTAAGAAGTTGTTGGTGATTTTAAAAGTTTCATTAGATTTAGTTTGGGCTTACCAAAAAGGTGTGATTGGTTCATTTGGTATGTTCAAAAGTTCTAGCTAAGCGTTTAGTGGTTTACTATATAGATATCTAAAACTGATATTGCAATCAATAGTTAAAACTTAAACTAAACTGATGAGCCAATGTATTTATCAAATTATCTTTAAAAAACTATCGTGTATCTGCATCTACTTTAGTTTTTCTTTAGGCAATAAGACGTTAAGTTCTTCATTTTTGAGTATTTTCAATTGAGTTAAATTTAAGCACTTACATCTCAGTATATGTTAGCTTGATTATTAGTTTTCTATTCATTTTTAAAAAACTACTTTGTTTTGATGTTTATTATTATGACTTTAAAATACATGTTTAAGTTGTTTCCCCTAATTCATAAAATATCTGTGCCAAGTTAGGTTGAATTTGGTTCAAAAGGTTTAAAAATGATATGTCACATATTTACTTAATGATTTTGAATAATGAAATATTTTGGTTAGCAGTTTGGTAATATTTGATTTCTCTGATAGATTTAATTTTAATTGGCTGAGTGGTTGGTGCTTTTGTCAATTTGATAAATTTAATAGATTTTTGGGTAAGTGGTTTGCGTTTTTTATTGATGCAATAATTAAATTTATTTAGTTAAGTGCTGGTGGATTTTAGTTAATTTGATAAATCTTGATTTTATTTAGCCAAAAAGTTGGTAAAAATTGATTGTCTCTTACATTCAATTGGTTTTGGCGGCTTGGTTGGTGGGCTTAGTTGATTTAATAGGTTCTTTAGCTTTACCAAGCGATTTGATGATATTTGAGTAATCTGATAGATTTAATTGGTTTTGGCTAAGTAGTTGGTGTTATTTATTTGCTTTGATAAGTTCAACTCTATCAGGTAAGTATTAGGTGATTACTTAGTTTGCTATGTTCAATGGTAATAAATAAGCAGTTTTATGCTATCTATAATTAAAAACTATATTAATCAGTCAAATCTCCTGGTAATAAATAAACTTGAGCAATCCCAGGTAACTCTACTAGTTGTTGATAAAGATACTCTTAAACCTTAAACTATCATAAGGAAATTTTAGATAAATATAACTATGTTCTATTTATAACATTATTGCGATATTAAAAGCATTTCCTGACTGCCAAATCTCCTTAATATTCCCCAGCAGGTATTAAGCCTTTGATAGAAGATCAAAATTGGCAAATTTGATCCCTCAAATGGTATTATTGATAAATTACAAAATTAAGATTAACAAAAATCTACCAATAATTGGTCAAATTGTAAATTACAATAAATCAATTAAAATTAATTCTGACTTTAAAATAGCCCATTTGATGCCTTGAGAGACATTTAGCATCCAAACATGGGTCCAGAAGAGGAGGACAATGTTCCAGAAGTGTTAAATTCTGCTGTACTGTCCCAAGAACCGCATGAGGCTCACAGCAGAGTCCAAATTTCTGTCACCATTGTCATGGCTACATGACATAATTGAGGGCACAGATTTTAAGTATAAGGCTGGGCGTCAGGAGGCCAAAAAGGTCAAGTTGCACGACCTTCATGACTTAGAAAATACCCTGGACCAACACTGGGTACAGGTTAGATATGCCTATGTTGGTCCTGGGAATGTGTGTGATGCTCAGCCCAGCATTACAGCCAGGGCATTAAAAAGCACCAGCTACATACTCAATCCTGATGGTTTATTAAAGTTGCTTGAGAAACAGGGTTTTGAAAACCATTCCATTTATAATATTATTAAATTGGGATGAGACTACCTACAATCTATAACTCAAGTTTGAACAATCTTTAGTTACAGTACTCTGGCTTATGATAGTGTGCGCCTATTGGTTCACTTTGGCTTAGCACCACTCCTGCAGATTGATGACTCTCCCCCCATTATTTAATTATGTTTCTGTAAGGCCAACTTCTTTCATTGGTCAAATTTTTAAATAAAATCTCCCATTAGTTTTACGTTTTTTGATGGTTCCTTGGGCAAACCTATGTATGGACCTCCTTGAGGAGGTCTTTAACAACATTGGTGATTTAATTTTTATCAAAATTAACTACAGTATCTGGTGCATCTATGAACTGCCCTAGTCTCCTCCAGATCGAAGCTCCCAAGCACCCTGGCATTGATCTTCACTTGGTTATGGACTCCCCCTTTGGAGTCTAACCAAAACTTGTTGTTTATTTGTTATCTACTATTATACACTGCGTTGTACACCCTTGTCCTGGGTCCCTTTTGCTCTTGCACCCTCTGCGGTGCCCTGTTTCCAATCTTACTGATGACTAGTTCCCTAGCAATGTGTCTGTGCATCCTGCACCACATCGCTGGGAATGAGAGAGTTACAGACACTCTCTTGACAACCATTATAAAAGCCCCCACAACCGTATTTAGCTTAACTTTGTTTTTTTATAATTAATAATTACAAGAAATTACAATAAACTTACAAACCTTTATTTAAAATTAAAGGGACTTTTATTTTAACAATTAATTTGGCACCAGTGGATCAAACCTTGGACCTAAACAAGGCCCTTGTGGGACCATCTAGTACTAAAAAAAACAAGGCCCTTGTGGCCATGTTCTCACTCTTTAATGGACAGACCCTGTTACTTGCCATTGGTATAGTTTTAATATATACCAAAGTCTATTTACAAGATCTGTCAGTAGCCGCCATAATAGGGAATTTCTCCTGTGCCTTGGCATGAATCTGTTTACTATCACTTAATAATTACTCCCAAATTGTTTCATGGCAATGTGGAGAGACCACATCCGTTACATTAATCAAATTACTTACAACCTACTTTCTCTGGCACTGGGCGTGATGGAGGAACCACAGGGGGAGAGTCTTACCTTCTTGGTTGAGCATACCACCACCCTCCTCATGATCATTTTTTGATAACGTTCTTCCTTCAGAAGGCCAGGAGGCTTTCCCTTACCATGACCAGATGTCATCACGAGCAACTATTCTATCCTCTAAGACTGATTGCCTTCAGGCCCTCTAAGCTGAGGAACTGAGCATAATACATGAAACCTTTGTTTGAATGGGGCTCCAAGCCCAGCTAATGGCAGCATCAGGAGGAACTACTGCAACTTCACTTTAAATCATACATGTTGTGTCTGCGTTGCCTTTAAACTACTCCAGCTGATTTACAGATCTCCTGGAGACTCATTCAGCCCTCCTGGTCTCACTATATGAGTGTCTCCAACTTGTGTAAAAAGCTGCCACACCAAATGACTTTCAGGACGCCTCCAGGTCTACTCTTCTGTCACTATCACAAGGCCATATATCAGTTATAGAATATGCTACATTTCGTGCCTACTTGCCAAAGCAGCCAAAGTCACCTCCTATCAACTTGCTATGAAGTTCTGCTAAAGTCTGCGTCCTGACATCATATCTGCAATGGTGGCCACCCGCATAGACCCTAACTTGGAGTAAGAAATTTCAGTTTTCATGCAAGTGGAGAGTCAACTGACCCTAGCTCAAACAAAGATGTATGTACCTAACCTGCATGGAAGATTTTGTGGCTTCTTCTCTGAGCTGGAATCATCCTTTGTTCCGCCCAACCACATGAATCCATCAGAGTAACACCCTCTCAGACTGACCCCACTCAGGCAAACACTGTCCATAAGGCCCCACTTGCCAGCTCTTGGGGAGCTAAGACTCCCACATATAATCTTTACACTACTACATCCCGCATCAATACCATTAATGAATATCACGTTTCTCCCTACTCATTCATGCCAACCACGTTGAGTTGTTATGTTAATAGAAAGAACGGTGGCGAAGAGATACTAAAGGGCCCTGGTAGACACAGGGGTGGAGGAGAAATACCTGGTCAGAAGTTTTGCAACTAAGCTGAATCTGAAGATGCACCCAAAGGAAAGCGTCGCTCTACAGCTACCTCCAATTCTCATAATGGTAAGAATATAGTGTCAAGCCCTACTCCTCCTAGGTCCTCACATATATATTGGATTTGTTTAGCGCAATAAAAAACCTCCCTCTTTTCATCATTCTGGTCATGCAATGTTGGAACTTCAACTATCGCAGCTTAACATGGAGAAGCGCCAGGTCATGCTGCACCCCAAGGGGTAAAGAAGTGGTGTTAGATCTCATATTAACTGTCAATAATGGGTCCAACATTAACGCCCTTCTACCCATAGATATGACATTAGACATCCTTGAGGAGTTCTGCTCTTTTAAACATCTATTTAGGCGAAACTACTCCACTACCAACCTCTGAAGGAGTCATACTAGTTCTCCTTCAAATTTAAGCCCAATGACAAATTTCCGTAAGGTTGTCCTATGTACCTGATGAACCCTCATGCCAAGAAAGCGCTTAACGTATATGTTAAGGATATGATGGAAAGAGGGATGATTGTATCATCCAAAATCCAGTAGATTCTTCCATTCCGCTGGTGCCCAAATCTAGCATAGAGCTTAGACTGTGCATGGATTACCAAAAGTTAAATGTGATAATATAATCCAATCCATATTCCATTTGCTTATGGAGACAATTTCACAGATGTTTGCTGGGAGTCAATTGTTCTCTAAACAAGACCTTGTTTATGCCTTCAACCAGGTAATGTTAGAGCCCAAACACTGTCAATACATGGCATTAGAGTGCCATCTTGTGGTGTATTAATACTGAGTCACACCTTTATGGTTGATGAATTCTCTAGCAGTTTTTCAGTGTACCATCAACCATGTGCTAGGAGACCTAGTCAAGAAGTGTTGTGTCTTGTACATGATTGAAATCCTTGTTTTCTTAAAGTCCAAAGAAGAACATCATTCTGAAATTCTAAAGGTGCTTGAGGCAATCAATCAAGCCAACCTTCATCTGAAGCCCTTAAAATGTGAAAATCTACAAGGACTCAATGTCATTCTTTGAAAAAAATCCATCTTAGGGATGGCACCGTTATCTGCCTTGACAAGCTAAATATGGTAGAGAAATGAGCTGCCCCTAAAGATAAAATGGGTTTCAGAAGATTTCTGGGAATGGTGAAATTCTTATGCCAGTTTTCCAAGGATCTTTCAAAGTTGATGGCACCTCTGACTGACTGATTGACAAGTCCCGTTTCAATTTGGAGAAGATGAAGATTATTTTATAAGCCATCAAGAAGCTCTTCCTCACTGCCATCATCCTGGCGCACCCATATCCAAACAATATCTACATCATAGAGACTAATGCTCTTATTTTTGTGATTGGGGCTGTCCTCTTGCAGAAGGGGGACGGAGCAAACCACCTGGGAGGATATTTTAGAAGGGAGATGCTCCCAGTGGAGGCAAATTAGCCCATTTTATGTTAAGGAGTTCTTGACTATCATATCTGCTTTATCAGAATGGCAAATTCACCTCCTCTACACTAGGCACCCCTTTACCATCAAAATGGATCACAAGGTGCTGAATTTAATAAGAGACTGAAGTGAATGAACCAATGCCAGCCCTCTGGAATCTTAATCTGGCTAATATTACTTTACAAAAATGAATACACTCTTGGGGAGAACAACGTGTTGCCCGACCTACTGAGCCAATACCTGAAGATGACATTCTCCAAGGAGGATCTTATTGATTACAATACTGCTACCATGTTACAAACAAACCTGTTTTGACAATCTATGAGTTAACAGAGACCTGATGGTGAAATATGCGAAGCCCAATGAAGCTCTACCCATGGAAAAGAATTATCTAAGAATTAAGTGGAAGAAGAGGAGCACAAAAAGTACAAAGACTACTGGAAAGAAAAAGTTTAATTTCTACAAAATCTGGACATAAGCTCCTACCCACAGGCTAAAGGAGGAAGCAATTGTATCCTAGCACAATCACCCTCCTGGCAGGTCATTCCAAGGTGGAAAAAATGTTAGAACTATTATCAAGAAATTTTTCATGGCTTAGATTGAAAGGTACCATCAGAGGCTACATCATCCGCCGCCTTACCTGCACCCATGCTAACTTTAGGAGTAATCTGCCAGAAATCTTAAGTCCTTGCAGATTGCCAGGTTACTGTGGTCATTCCTGAGCGTGGATTTCAGCACTTCTCTACCAGATTAAAAAAGGATATGAAATTATTATAGTAGTAGCTTACTGTTTCACAAAGTATGCGGAGTTTTTTTCCTATACAACCAAAATAATGACAAAGGGTATGCTGGAGATTTCCACTAAGGAAGTTTTCTTCAGACACAGGTTCCTGGAGGAAATCGTCAAATACTGATGGCCTTAGTTCATTTCCCATTTCTGGGGACACCTCCTCAAAAACCTCAAGATCAAGCCTTTCCGCTAATCTGTGTACCACCCCCCCAATAAGATAGGCAAACCAAGAGATTGAACTAAATGCTGGAACAGTATATCCAGTGTTACCTCACTTCCAGACAATAATGATGTACCATTTGTTTGAAGCTCTCTAAACTGCATGCAACAACCTTGTTTACACATCCATGGGATTGTCACCATTTTATGCAAATCGCAATTTTCACCTGAGGTGGTGGAAAAATTCCTCAAGGATCTAAACCTGGCTGCTAATGATCTAGTAAACAAAGTGAGAGAGAATCTTGAGACCTGAGAACCAATCTAGAAAAAATAGTGAATTACCAGAAATGCAAAGTGGATGCCCACTGCTCAGAAGCCCTGCGTACCAACCTGGTGATCTCATCATAATCAATGCTGAAAACTACTTAGTTGATACTAGTTTTTAAGAAGCTTGGCTCAATTTCCCTATAAACTTTCAGAACTAAACGCCAGGTAAATGAGGTGTCTCACAAGATAGAGTGCTCAGAAGTGTCTTACACACCCCCATGTTGCACATGTCATAAATCAGGAAGTTGGAAGGTTCCATGCTGGAGAGGACAGGTCATAATTCCAGCAACCTCAGATAAGTGGAGTAATAGGTTGAGGAATTTTGACATGAAGACATTGCGAGGAAAGCGCTGGTACCTGATCAAGTGGTATAGGTGCCCTATTGAGGAATCCTCTTAGCAAAAAGACACTGACTGAATCAACTGTCCTTGTAAGATGTAAGATTTCTGGGCATGAAAGGGGCTCTCCTCTGTTTTGGTATGATGGTCAAAGAGTTACCTGACTGCCACATTGCCTTAATATTCTCTGCATGGATATTAAGCCTGTGATATAAGGTCCAAAATTGTGGATAACTGTTGATATATTGGTTAAAATTCATTTTAACTCTGAAATGGCCCATATAATGCCTTGCAGAATCACTTGGCATATGAAAACAGGTCCAGAAGAGGTGGGCGATGTCCCCAAAGTTTTGGAGTTCCCCCATATTGGCCCAATAACCTTGTGAGGCTCACAGCAGAGTTTAAACTGCTGTCAAAATTATAAAAGCCCCCTGAAAAATCGTTGATTAGCTTATATAGCTTTTTAATTAATAAGAAATACAATAATTACAATAAACTACAAAACTTTATTATAAATTAAGAGGTGTTTGTTTTGCTTTTATTTCTTGTAACAATCACTTTAGTTAATACAATTTGATTTGAACAGCAAATTTGGATAATCACACACAGGAAAGATGGGCGACTCTATCAATAAAAGTAATACAACATGGGCGAGCGTCGTGGCGAGCGGTGCACTTAATGGTGCAACTAAAAGCAAGAAACGCCCTGGAGGGGGACCAGAAACCCAATCTGAAAAGAAATCGCAAACTCAGACACCATTTATGTTTATGGTATACACTGTAAGGCACGTGCAATATATGTACATTCAGTTCAACCAACCCTTATCAAAGGTGAAACATGGGATCAGACTCTTCCTTGGGGATGAGTCACCGACCCTGTGGGAGAAAACATGTGAGGCACAGCCCTCACTTTTCCCTCACGCGGTGTATGTAGCCACCAACAACATGGGCTGCAGCTGGATCGATATTGGTTTTGAAACAGCCAATGAAGCTGATGCCGCAGCAAAAGTCTGTGTGGAAATTGCCCTCCCTGAGGGCAAAAAAATTGTGTGCACCGCGTGCACCAGATGGAACAAAGCAAAAACTTTGTTCATCTCTTTTGACTCGCTCCCCACCAACCTTCCTCATAAGGTAATTGAGGAGGAGCTCCAAAAAGGTCTTGTTGCCTACGGAGAATTTCAGCAACTCAAATTACAGCAATTTCACCTGATGCCCAACCTGTGCACGGGCAAAGCTATCACTGTAAACAATCCCTTCCCAGAAGTGGAAGAGGTCTTATCCAGAATTACCCACACAGCAGAATTTCACTTCAAAGATGGGGGCCAGTCAGCCACGTTATGAGTTACACTAGAGCGCGCACCACCCATTTGCAACCACAGTGGCTCACTGGGACACAAGGAACACGCATGCCCTGTGAAAGAGGGCTTAATGGAAAATGACTATTGTGAGGAAGCAATGGACGAAGATAATGAAAACTTCGCCAAAATGATTGACAGTCACCACCCATTCCGCTGGGGTGAAGATGGACTATACTCCATCGTGGACCCAGTTACAAGCAAACAACGTAAAGTGGCACAAAAAGCCCACAAGCGAGCAGCAGCCGAAGCGGCGCACATGTGGAGTCCACCATTAACCCCAGACAAATTTGGGAGGATATTTCAGATATTCACCAAACCAACCAATTAGAACAATATGCCCAGGTCGAAAATTTTCACAGTAACCAGACTGAGCCACAAAGCGTCATCAGTCATGCACATACTGAGGAACAATGCAATCGCAATTTGGTTTAAAATGCGGTGCACAATGCAACAAAGTTGAACCTCAAAATATAAAATCCAATCAACAACCCGCATCAAATCAACATGAGACCTGTGCAGGAAAAGTTGATGCAAATGCAAAAAACTGCAATTCCATTGAATCATTGGGTCAGATCAAAGGAACCAACAATGGCAGTGAAAGAATTGGAATACAGACGTGGAGCATGGCCAAAATGAGCTGTGGTGGGATAGGGCCAGAGGGCCCTCCCTACCGCTCCTGAGGCGCCATGGGCACCTCAGTGTCAATAGGGATGCTAAACATCATGGGAGCCAGGGATCATACATTCCAAGCCAAAAAGCTGGCATTCCTGCGAAAACCTCTTGTAGACACCTTGGCCATCCAAGAAACCCACTGTCTACAAGGGGAATAAGAATCCTGGTCAACCAGGGTCGCACCATCACAATATGTATGGACGTCTCACTGTGGGGTGATTGTCTGAAATAACAAAAAGATAAAATTACAAATTTGTCATTACATTTGCATGGTCAAGTCTTGGTAGCAATAATCACATGCCAAGAGAGAATTTTTTTGATAGCATGTATATATGCAACATGCACTGCAACTGAGAGAAAACAATTTTTTGAAAAAATTCCTACTCTCACCCTCCCACCAGATACCATTATGTTAGGCGATTTCAACTGCTGGGATAACCCTGATACAGATCAATGGCCTAATCCCAGGGGATACCCACCTGGACACATTAGATATCGCACAATGAAGGCATCTCTTGGCTTACATGATGCTCTTCCCCCCAATTCAACAATTCTTCCCCATATGACAAGACCCAACATATGTGAGGGACTGCTCATATCGATGAGTTTTATTGACCACATCCTCATCCCACAATCCCACCACTCAAGTATCTCCAAATTTACAACAAAAAAGATCAATTTTTCTGACCACCGGTTAGTTATGGTGCAGTTAATGCCAACTTAATCCCACACACAGGTGTCGCCTTGGAGAAAGCTTCACCCAGAAAATATAAAATTGCCCAAGATATCTGACTGGGTTGAAAACAAGGCTACGAACCCAGAATTCACAACCCCATTCACTTTGGATCCCATTGGAACTTGGGAAAATTTCAAAAAGGATTTAATCAACAAAACCCAACATATTGCATCACGTAGGTACACCGCGGACACGGCCACAATTAAGCGTACCTTGGAGGAACTAGACCACCTGGAAATATATACTCCGAGATCTGGCTATAGCCCCAACTAGGGGACGCAAATGGGCAGAAATTTCTGCCCAACTTAACAGCCTCATCTTTGAACACCAACACAGAATCAAAGTATTGAACAAAGGTAAGTTCATAAAGGAAGGCGAAACCTGTTTGACATACTTTTTCCGCCAATTCCACTCCCGTGGAAACCAGCCCACATGCACACAGGTCCGCAAGACTAATGGCACCGTGGCAACTGACCCTGAGGAGGTCAAGGCGGAAGTACACCGCTATTACACCAAATTATATTGTGAAACGCCAACAGATTTACATAAAATTAAAGAATTTATACAAACTGCCAAGATACAAAGTACACCACCAAATTACAATATACTATCCCTTATTATACGGGATGAGCTTTGGGAAACAATTCGCGGTGCACTACGTAGGAAATGCCCAGGGCCTGATGGGATACCCTACAAATTTTACAAAAAATATTTTCAACAAATTGCCCCCCTCCTATTGGCGTCTATGAACCAGAGCTTATTGGAAACACGCCTATTACCAGGAGGCCATGAATCCTACGTTATAACCTTGTATAAAAAGGGTGACAAGTTGGACCTTGCCAACTGGCGCCCAATTGCACTCTCCGCCACTGACACAGAAATTCTAACAAAAATTTTAGCAGCTAGATTAGGTGCAATTGCATCTGACGTCCTATTACCCAAACAGTTTGGGTTTATATCAGGGTGCTCAATCTGGAACAACATGCACCCTGTTGCAAACATTTGCCAATCCAAAGCAACTGGTGCCCTGGTCTTCTTGGATCAGGAAAAGGTGTATGACCGTGTTAGCTGGCCATACCTAAAAGAATGTTTACAAGCCTTCAAACTCCCATCAAGATTAATAAAATGGGCGATGCTCCTAACAGAATCTGCAACCATGGCTGTATGCGGCCCTGGATTCCTAACAAACAATATCAAACCACACAGAGGGCTCAAACAAGGGGATCCCCTCAGCCCACTGCTATACAATTTCAGCTTTGACCTGCTCCTCCGAGTAACTGACTCACATCTCATGGGGATAACCGCATAAGGTCAACCAACGGTCAAGATACTGGCCTTTGCGGATGACTGCATAAAAGGTATAGCAAACAATGAAGATGCCCGACAGCTGGAACGCACTCTAGAGGAATATCCAAGGTGAGCAATGCATTGCTCAACAAAAAGAGGACAGAAATCATCCTCTTAGGCAAATACACAAACAATTGGGCCACAACATCAGAACCTCATACCAACACACAAAGAAAAAACCCAATCATTTTACCCTTTGCAACACCTCCCACCACCACTCCTGTCCGACACCTTGGAATCTGGCTAGAATCAGGGGTATATGCTAATGAGACAATGGAAAGTAACCTGTTACAACGGGTATCAAACGCGTCGCCTCCCTCAAGCGAAGAACCCCAGGACTAACAGGACGAGTTACAGTTGCCAACTCGCTCATCCTCCCAATACTGTGGTGCCAGGCCCACGCGATAGCCTTCTCACCTACCTTTATAACCTCAATCCGCGCGCTTACCCAGGGCTGGCTGTGGCCTGGCTCTCACCCTCCTATACGGATGGAAACACTATTTGACCCACGCTCAAGCGGAGGCATGGGACTAATAGATTTTGAGAGCCACGCCAATCACATCCTAGGTACCTGGATAAAGGAAATCCTTGCTCCAGACCTCCCACAACAACATTGGTCCAGAGCAGCAATGACTAACTTTGCACAGGCGCTCAAATTAGCCAACCCACATAGTCCACCCAGACTACTTTCATACCTTGCCAAGCACCCTACTGCAACAGGTCCGCATGGAACCTCCCCTCATTTCAAACATATCCTCTGAACTATCCGCCATATGGGATGGACTATAGAGAACATGGGTACTATACAGGGAAGGGGATGACCCAGCTCCCAATTCAAATTAAGAAACCCAGAAAACCACCCACAGAGGTATATGCTCGCAACAACCCCAAGCATAGCTAGGATAGAATACCTAGATATGTTGGATATTCCCTATGATTTAACCACACAGAAGGCAATGTGGAAGATGACTCACCACCCACTCCTACAGCCAAGGATAAGATCAAACGCCTGGCGCTGTCTGAGAAGGACCTATAGGATGGCGGACTGTTCCAACTCCCTCCACAAAACATGCGCAGTATGTGGAGGGGAGGGATCCCTACATCACCGCCTAGAAACATGCCCCCCCAACCAAAGCTATATGGCAGGAAGTCGCACGCCTGCTTAAGATCCAAAACAAACAAGAATTTTCGATATCAAAGAGCATCTTTGCACTCCAGATTGAGTCACCAATCCCATCTACCCTCCGTTCCCTAATAATACCCATTGCAATGTGGACAATCCACACAATTGCATTATATTCATTCAAGGGCATGGTCCCAACCATTCATGGGGTTATTAACAGATTCCATGTCCACTTACTAGAGCACTTCCAAGCCTGGCTCTATGGATATATGAGTCCAAGACAAAAAGCGCTCATAGAATCATGGTTCCCACTCTGGTTCCTCCACACAGACCCTTTCCTTCACACCTGTTCCATAGCAGGGGAAACCACCTTGGAGTAGTGCACCAACCCCCCATAACTGGCAGTCCCGCTGGCAACAGGGGTAACTTGAGTACCCTGGGGTGCCTAATTTTATATTTGTCAATTATTTTCTTAGTTTTATGTATATTCGGTAATGTCCATCCCCTGGTCAGCTTACATCAGTTAAATAAAAGGGGTGTTTGTTTTAATAATTAATTTAGCTACCAATAGATCACACCTTGGACCTGGACAAGGCCATTGAAGCCTTGTTCTCACTCTCCAATGGACAGATGCTGTTAATTACCATCAGTAATTTTCTTATGTTATACCAAAGTCTCTTCACCAGATCTGTCAGTAGCCATCTGACTATGGATCTTCTCTCCTGTGCCTTGTCAATTTTGTGGACCATCACTTGGGCATTGCTCCCAAATTGTTTTGTGGCAATGTGGAAAAAATGTCCATCATAGTTATCTCAAAAGATTACCATCTTATTTAAACTAGTTATAAATTTATAACAACAATAGTTCAACATTTTATTATTGTTAAATTTTCTTAGTTAAGAATACACCTTAAAATATACAGTATGCAGTTACAAATATCTCTTTATTAAAACCTTTATTCTGAAGTAAGGTGTATTTAATAATTAAGGTAAATTTGGGGTATCATTAGTACTGATAGCTTAAACAATAAAAAAATGTATATGATTACAATATATCAGTTAAAATTACTAGATTATGCTCTGCTAGAACTAGATAAGCTTGGACCATCTAGTACTAAAAAAAGAACTAGATAAGCTTAATTAATCTATAGAACTTCTAGACATAATATGGATTGATTTTAAGAGTGGTTAGCCTGGCAGGGTAAACTATGCTTTCACTCTAGTGCAGGTTTTGTTCAACACATGTTTGAAACCTGTACTGGCTATAAAAAACTTGGTGTGGTATATTTGTCCCAAGGTCAACCTGCCTTAATTATTTTTATTATGGAATAATCTAAAATTGTAGATAATATATAGTACACAATATTAGTATATATGCTAAAGAAGATAGGTGATTAATTATTATACTTGTAATATTTTTTGTGAAAACATAATGCCAAATTATATAGTAATTCTATTCAATTTATTTGAGGTACGCCAACCAGGGGATGGACAGTACCGATCACAACACTCAAAATGACAAAACAAACTACTAACCAGGTGGGAAGCAGAAACTGCTTAACCCACCATGGCAGAGGGTGAGGAGGGGTCAGGGTTGGTTTTCAGAAAGACCCACCTCGATCAAGGGGTGTTGGTTACAGTACTGGATCAGAGCAAAGAGCCAGGGCGTTGGGGCATCTGCATAGTGGGGGCTGAGGTCAGCGTAGTAGGAGTTTTCCACTTCTGCATCAAGATAATGATGGGAAAGTGTTTCAACAAAAGCTGCGAGGAGAACTTCAGCTTCTTTGTGGGCTTCAGGAAGTTGGGTGAAAAGGGAGATACTGTGGCAGGTGATTTTGGCTGAGGGGTTGAATGAAGCAAGCGTTGTGACATTCATAACAGCGATTTCAGCATCATCAAATAGTTTTGAGATGTCACTGCAGGGAGATTCAGGGAAGTCGGGGGGAAGAAGATGGTGGGCAGGCCATGCTGGAGCTGAGCCACTGACTGGGCCACCGCGGTGCGTAGTTTTGGGCAATGAGGAGAGGCCACCGCAGCTAAGGCGAGCTGGTGGTCACTTTGGAAGGGGGCTGTATTGGGTAGAGGAGCAAAATGGCGAGGGGTAGGGGTTTCATCAAAGTCTGGAAGGAAAAATTCTGCCTGACCATAATTGCCATGGCAGAGAGGTTGACCTGTATGCTTACTAATGAGGACATTACCTGATTTGTCAGTTTCAGCCAATAGATCCCATGGATTTTGGTTCACTGGAATAGTGGCGTTTAAATTTGAGTGGGTAGGATTGGGCGAATGGGCAGCTGCTTGGGTGCAAATGTTGGTCCAAGCATTGCTCTGATTGGCTGGCGTAGATTTAGGTGGGAGAGTGAGGATGGAGGTTTTGGGGGGGGCTGATTTTCCATGTGGGCCCACTGAATGAGATTGGAGGGTGGGAGGGGGCAACAAAGCGCCCCATACTGAACCTCCAGAGGGAGGCTCAGAAGCTGCAGCAGCGGATTTGGCCTTAGGGCATGCTCTTTTTGCATGGTTGAGGCCAAAGCAGAGGGAAAAATCTGCCTACCATTATTGACCCAAGCCCAAAAGAAATGATCAGGCGCTGCAGCCACACTAGCGCGGGGTGGGATTTGTTGGGCTATGGTAGGGTGGTGTGGTATGATGGTGGCTGTTGCACGAGGAGCAGCAAGGCGTTCTGCACCAGATGGAATGGCAAAGATGAGGTTGGGCTGAGTGCCATAAGCCATAAGCCCTGTGACCAACTGGTCATACAAAACCTGGGGTGGAAGGTGGGATGGGAGATTTGCAAAGGATACCACTAGCGTGGTGTCTGAAGGGAGGCGAGTATGGGTTGTGGGAATGGGGGTTTTTTTATAAATTAGAGGAGTTTGTGCTGCCGCTTCAGCATCCTCCTCAGATTGGAACCCAACGTCAAAGTAGCCCTTAAAAGGGCGGAAGTCTATAATGCCAGCTGGCGCAAAGGCTGTAGTGGTTAGGTCAATAATTGCCTTATTGGCATATGGGAACAAACGCCCATAGTCCACTCTGAGGCAATAGCAAATAGCAGAGCGAGGGAGGGTGAGAGGATGGGGGTGAGAAGGGTGGACGCGCGCCAGGTGGAGCGCTAAGTCCTGTGGGGGAACAAAACGGTTGGAAGCAGTGGGCAGGCTGTTTGAGCCCGTCTGAACGCGCTTGCCCGCAGGGTGGAAAACGCTAGGTGGGGGTGCACTGCTGCCCCACACTGGGGTGGCAGGCGGCAGAGCCAAGGACATCAAATAATAGGTTTGGGCAGATGGCTGTGGATAAATAAACTTAAATTTAAAATCGCTCAAAAGTGACTTTGAGCGGTCAAAGAGAGTTTTTTAAATTATATAATAATTCTACCAAACTAGTCAAGAAACATTATATAGCTATTACCTTTATTAATAAACTTTTTTTAATAGACTTATATTATCTATCTTCTTTTTTATAACTGTATATTATTTATTCAGTATTTTAAAGCATATGCTTTTTATCACAGCATACTTAGTTGTAAAATTAGATTATTGCTCTTTTACAATCTAGATATATATTAATTCTTTTAAAACTTAATTAAAAATAATTATATAAAAGCTTGTTAAAATTAAGTCTAACTTAATAAATGTCAATTATATAAAGGACTGCTAAAGTTTTACTAAATATAGTAAAACAATTCCTGGGTCACAAGGGCAATACCAAAGATGTTAGCCTTAATGTCAATGCTTCAAGATTTTTACATATTTTATAGTTTCTTTACCTATATTCTTATCTTTTATAATATCTTTTCTATAACTTCTTTTTTCTTTTCATAGTTATAGTTACTATTTATAAAAAAACATTGCCTAAATAAACCCTTTAAATTTACCTCTAATTTAATTGAAAAAAGTAAAAAAATAATTTAGTGGGACATAACAATAATTTTTACTCAATAAGATAAATTGGGAAGTTTTTTCTATAAAATGGGGCCTTCTTTGTACATGGCTTGAAGTGTAAATGTGTTAAGAAGGTATTAGCTATAAAAAGTAGTAGAGCTTGAAAAGTTGTAGTCCAGTAAATAGAAAGATGATAAAAGAGGACATGAAATTAATGAGATTTAGTTGATAATAATTCATTATTTATACCAGATGAATCTTCAAAAAAGTTGATGACCATTATAGGTATTTCTTTAAGTATAGGCATCTAAAGAACTTAAAAATCTACTGATATGTAAAAAGTACATATTACTTAAATAATGTTGATTTGTTAGATGTTGACTAAAATAAAGCACTAACATGCCCATGCATTTATTCTTAGAGAAATGAATGAACACAAGAATTTTATTGAAAAGGTGAATTTGAGTTACAACAGAATAGTATACAAGATAGCACCAAGTAGTCAGCCAGTAAAATTAATATGATCTGCCAAAAAGATATATAATTGTATTTGCAATTAATAGAGAAGATATATACATGTTGAATGTATTGTGGAGCGGTAAATGGAGAATAAAAAAGAGTTTTTAATCTATATTTTCTCGAGAAATTAAGCTCTTTTTAATACTGAAAAAAATAAGAAAATGACAACTGGAGGGTTCGAACCTCGGGACACAATGTAGACTGCGACCTGAACGCAGCGCCTTAAATCGCTCGGCCAAGTTACCATTTATCATTTTTTTATATTTTAAAATGTAATAACTGTAAAATAGAGGAGCAAAAATTTGCGATGCTAGTTTTTTAGATTACACTGTTAAAAATCCAAGAGTCTTATTTTACCACCTTATAGTTATATGTTAAACTCAATTATGCAAACTCTAAAACTATTTAGAGTATGATAAGAAGAAATCTAGACAATAGTTGGGACCATCTAGTACTAAAAAAAAAAGAAATCTAGACAATATGTTATAATGGTGAACTTAAATTTCTAAACTTTAACTAATCAAGGGAATATAGATTTACAATGTTTGACAAATAAATATTTTATAGGTTTTAGTGCCTTTTTACTCCTTATGATTCTTCATACACACTTCTAATTTTCTCTTCTATTTTTCAAAACACATTTTTTATTGGTTTCCATTAAAAAAGTAGAAAGGCATAACAATTTTTTAATCTATTACAGAAAAATTTCATAAAAGTATAGCTCTGATGTAAATATTCATATGTATAAAATAACCTTTCAAATCACATATACTTATCTTTCCTGATAAATTATGTATAGAAAAGTTTGACTCTAACATCTTGACTTTTGATCAGCATATTTTTCACTATAATCTTTATTTTTTAGAGCCATAATCATCTGGGTTTAATGTAGCTATAAGAAAGTAAAATACTTGTATACTATTTTTCAACATGGGAATCTCCTAAATTATTGGCATGGTAATTATTGTATTATTTAACAAAAGTTGTTTCCTGAAGTTTTAATAAATTCATGCATAAAAAGGTTTATAAGATTTTTTATAAGATTTATGCACCATTTGTTTACACATTACACCTTTATATCACTTCTATATTATTTATTACAAAAGCAAGCAGTATATGTATAAAGTTGTTTGATGATACTATAACATTAACAGGATAACCTCTTATTTTATAACAGAAAGGCAGTTTATATGTGATTTCCCTATTGCCAGAATTAAAAGA
This sequence comes from Massospora cicadina, assembly GCA_022478985.1. Taxonomy (NCBI): domain Eukaryota; kingdom Fungi; phylum Entomophthoromycota; class Entomophthoromycetes; order Entomophthorales; family Entomophthoraceae; genus Massospora; species Massospora cicadina. The sequence goes on from JAKSZP010005603.1 coordinate 57,086, forward strand.
AAACTTATTATATTGGTGGTTACAAACTATCATGTTACTAGTCTCACACCAGAATCTAAATTAAATTCTCATTAAAGGCATAAATAAATTAGTTTAAATGCACTAGTTAATTCTTAAAGAACTTTACTATAAACTAAAGAAATAAATAACTTATCAGGATGGATAATAGTTATGGATGATTATAACTTTATTTATTGGTACTTAGAAATATATATAGGATACAATGCAGTATGTTTTTATTGCAATTAGTATGTCACTGATGAAGAAAGATTTTATCATTATGAAAGATAAAAATCTCCTTTTTTTTAAAAGATCTCTTATCAGACAATGTCTTGATTAGTGAGAGATCTAATTGCTTGTCTCAACATTTATTGGGTAGTGAGGTTATCTATAGTCTGAGGTGTATAATTTAAGTTATGTTTCAACTCTTGGATACAATTAGATTTGTGTTTGAAAGAATTGATATTACCCTTTAATGAATTATCAGACTTTCCAACAATGCCCCATCAAGATCTTGTAAAGGGCAGTATAGGTGGTAAAAACAACTGTGAACTCAACTGACAAGGGTTATAGAGTCAATGACTGCAATAGAATATCAATCCCTTGTCAATAAATATGCAATATGGCTTGGACCAAAGAAAATCAAGTTTATAGGATTAACCTCCAGGCCAATGGTGATAAAATAAAAAATTTCACAATTGATAATCAGGTAATGATGATCTTTATATTACATGAAACCTTATCTGATAGTAGTGAAAGATAGAGAGGTGAAAGTTAACGCTTGTAAATATATAATCTCATTATCCAACCTTTGCATGGTTAATTTATTGATTTCAGGAATAGAAGAACCTATAATGGATTGTATATAATAGGTAAAATTAGATCTTGACTTAAGGAACATTAAAAAGAATACATATCTAACACTCAATGATAGTTTGCCCTATATTCTAACATTGAACTTGGTAGATATTTATCACATCAACTAGGGTCAAAAGAGTTCATTTTCCAAAGTATAGCCACAAGGGTTCCATTGCCTCTTTCTACAGCTCCATTGTATGCAGATGGTATAGGAAATTAAAGATTGATAAATATTCAAACTTAGAAAGTTCTGCAACTGATTGATAGATAAATCTTTCTTCTTATTAGTTTATAAGACTCTTAGACTTCCATGTCTTGTAAAAACATGTTTGAGGAGAAAAAAGCAGTGGTTTTAGTGGTACTTGCAAAAACAAAAATGGCCTTGAACTATTTAAAAATAGTCATTATATAGTATAATATAATGGTCATACATGGTTGTATATGATTGATAATTACATTAAAATTCTACAACAGCAAAAGGTTCATTAGGACCAGCAATTTGGAGTTAAAATAAGAATTTGTATTCTCTGTTTTTGGAAATCAGATTTAAGTCAAGTACATCATGTACAGTTTCAGACATATTATTACAAAAGCATAAGTCCTTTAATCATGAAGAGTTTTATTAGCAGCTCCACAACTAGTAAATTGGTGGGCTTCCAATGCAGCATTGGTCCTAGAAGAGGGACGGATAAAACCAACAATTTAATAACAAGTTTTTATAGCAGCCCTTTTTTTACTGAGTATCTTTAACTATGATATGTAAACAGTTCACAAGATACTTAGATTCTTAATTCTGAAGCTTGGGTCTACCAATTAAATGAGTAACACAATACACTTTGAAAGTAAACAAAGTTAATACTAGTAACTAAGATAAGCCATTGGCATTTTGATGTACTACATGGGAACAATGAACAATTTAATGTCATAGTTTGGAGTTTTAGGGCCCATCATGATACGCGCCCACCTGTCAGGACAAAGCCTAACATGAAAGATATCCCTGATATATCAGTTCTTATTAGTAGTATATATGATATATGTATTCAGCTTAAACAATCGAAGATGATAGCAAAATCACATAGCAGAACAAATAATGAGTCAGATGAGTTGATTCAAGCCTAACAAATCTGAATTGAACATTGGAACACCTGGGGCCAGGTCATAGTAGTCCTAACTAGGCAGTTGACTACTAGTCTAAGCTTTGGTTATCTAAGACAGAAAGAGCCTAAAGAATCTAAAGCTAGATAAGAGTCAAGTAATCCCTAAAGCTAGTTCAATTAGTCTGAAAAGTGTATATAAGCTGAATAATAATTAAAATCATTCCTTGAAGTCAAAGTTATGATGCTTCTAATTACTTATTTGATTTACCTGCTTTTGATCCTTAGTAAATTATAAGGAACTTTATTATCAAGCTTATATCAATTTAACAACACTGAAAATCCAACTATTTCCACTAACCCAATTTAACAATTACCCACTATCACTGGTATCTTTGCCTTAACAGGGGTTGAACTAGCTGAAGCTCTACAACCTATATTAGGGCCCAACAGACCTTTATTCACAGCCGTTATATTTTTTATCTGCATCCTACCCTTGTTATACTGGACTCTCAGCTCAGGCATGGCAAGTTCACAAGTTGCTATTCCAAACTGGGTTAAAGATATTCCATTCCCTGACAAATTGACTGCCAACCAAAAAATATTACCCCTTTTCCTTATGCTATTAGGCGCAATAGCTGTATGTATATTGTTAAAGGCCTATAGCAAAATTAAGGTGCGCTTAAATTTTGAGTCTCAATCAGACAATCTATCAAGGAATTCAGAAAGACCCAGCCAAGTGCAGACTGTGACAGTAGCTAATCATACTATTCCCTTTAACTCCACAGTAAAATTTCCTGAAAAGTTGACACTCTCAACTATAAAGGGAGAACTGGCTTTATTAAGTGCACAATTCAGAATCTACACCAACACTTATCACAATGATGCATGCAAAGTGATGGCAATAGGTTCCCAACTCACTGGGGATGCACTTAGTTGGTTTGTAAAGGATCTTGAAGAAGATGAAAGTCTATGAACTGATTATGAGTCTTTTAAAGTCAAATTTTAGCCGCTGCAACACCAGCTGGATCAAGATTACAAGCACGTATAGCTCTATTGAAGCTAAGACAGGAAGATCAAGATATGGAGGATTAAAATTTTTTTGATGCAATTCATAAAGCTGATTTATATTCTGAGATGGGTTCACTTCTCTTCACCAAGGCTTAAATGACTTTTGGACAGAATTAGTTAGACATCATCCAATCACTATGTCTCTTCAGGATCTAATTGAGACCACAACAAATCTGATGATTGAAGCACCTAATAATTCAAACAAAAATAAGGAAATGAAACTCATCAGAGCTAACTATCAACAACGTTGGACCAAAGAAAAGCTATGTTATAACTTCCACAAGCCTGGACATTATGCAAATGAATGCTCAGAAAAAACAGTTTCTGCTAAATCTCCATTAAAGAACAATGTTCAGCCTTATCCTATTTTATATGTAGCTCTAAGCCATGATGAATATAAAAAATGTATAGAGGCTTTAATAGATACAGGCGCATCGAGAAATTTCATTTCTGAGAAATTAATAGAAAGTTTAAAATGTACAAAAGGAATTGAATCGCTTGATGTAACTCTTGGGAATGGGGAGATTATCAACACCTATCGTTCAGATCCGCCCATTAGGCTTCATATTGGTTCCCATACCTCAGATGTTGAGTTCTGGGTGCTTAAGGAAACTACTCAACCAGTAATACTTGGGTATAACTGGACATGTCAGATGAAACTTCAGTACCAGTATGAGAATCATGCGTTGTTGTTAACTTTAATGGGAAAAAGAAGTTTGGCCTTTGATTAAAGCAAGATGCTCTGGGCTGTTAGTTGCTGATACTCCAATTATAGAGTTGGAGGCCTGTAAAGCAATTATTCCTAAGTACTTAAGGCAATGGGCTTCAGTTTTCAGCGAAGAAGAAGCCAATCAACTACCCCAGCATAGCCTATTTGATCATGCAATAGACTTGGTTCCAGGTAAACATCCTACTCATGGCCCAATCTAAAGCTGTAATCAACGGGAACAAAAAGCTTTGTGAGAATACTTAGATACCATGCTAAGCAAAGGGTTTATCAGAGTTTCATGATCCCCATGCTCATCACCACTTTTATTTGTGAGTAAGAAAGATGGAGGTTTACGTCCATGTGTCAATTACCAGAAGCTTTATTGATATCACTACAAAAACAGGTATCCCTTACATGATGCAGACCACCTAAGCGACCAATTTTCCGGAGCAACAATATTTTCAAAAATTGATCTTAGAGATGCATTTAATCAAATCCGAATTAAAGAAGGAGATGAGTGGAAAACTGCCTTTAAAACAAGATTTGGCCTGTATGAATATCTTGTAATGTCATTTGGTTTATGCAACGCACTTAGCACATTCCAACAGATGATCAATACTGTACTAGGAGGCTACATGAACCAATTTTGTGTTGTTTAACTAGATGATATCTTAGTATACAGTAAGTTCAAAGAGGATCATCTCAATCATCTTCAACTGTATTTGAGAATTTCAAAAAATTTAATTTGCATGTTAAATTATCAAAATGTGAGTTTTCAAAAAAGGAGTAGAATCTCCTGGTTATATTGTAGGCAAGAACAGGTTTAAAATGGCACCAAGTAAAGTTGATGCTATTACTTCTTGGCCTATACCAACTAGCAGAAAGGAGGTGAGAAGCTTCCTAGGTTTAGCAAACTTTTGCAGATTTTATCAAGAATTTTTCAACAATTGCATTACCTTTAACGCAACTCACCTCTGATAATGTAACTTTTAAATGGTCACCAAAAGCAGAAAAATCCTTTAATGACTTAAAGAAAGCGTTTACTACAGCACCAGTTTTAGCAATTCCAGACTATGAAAGTCCATTTGTGGTTGAAACTGATGCCTCGGGGTTTGCACTTGGAGGTGTTTTACTACAGGAGGGGGATGATAATAGGCTTCATCCTATAGCCTACTACATAAAGAAGTTTATTTCAGCTAAATGTAATTACCCCATTTATGATAAAGAGATGTTAGCCATTTTTCAGACCTTGAAGCATTGGAGAAGTTACCTATGTGGGGCTAAACATCCAGTTACCATTCTGACTGATCATAAAAACTTAACTTACTTCTTCTCTCCTCAGCAACTAAATCAATGTCAAGCCAGATGGGCTCTCACTTTAGCTGATTATGAGCTAGAAATTGGTTATAAACCAGGAAAAATTGATGTAGTCCCAGATGCTTTAAGTAGAAGATCAGATCTTATACCAGATGAAGGGGAGATAGAAGACTATAATACTCAAGTCTTACTAAAAAAAACAGAAAATTAGATCAATTTTCTCACCTTGTCCTAGTAAAATGGGAGGACGGATTGATCAAAGCCCAGGGGAAAGACACTTATTGCCAGAAAATCATATCTGATTTAAAGAATAACAACAATAGCATTTAGTACCAAAAGGGTTATTCACTTAAAGGATATCTTCTACTTTGGAAACAGTGTCTCTATATACCTGAAGGTCCTCAACGGCTAACTATATTACGTGAATACCCTGACACAAGCATGGCAGGTCACCCTGGAAGAAATAAAATGCTTTCACTTATTCAGAGAACATACTGTTGCCTGGTTTGATAAAAGATATGATCAAATACCTAGCTGGTTGTGAGACCTGTTGTCATACAAAGGCTAGAAGAGGAAAGCCACAGGGCTTACTGGAACCTCTAAGTATGGCAACAAAACCATGGGAATCACTTTCCTTGGATTTTATAGTTGAGTTACCAAATTCGAATGGTTACAATGCGAATTTAGTAGTCGTTGATAGATTTACAAAAATGGCTCACTTCATACCTACTAAAAAATATGTAACAGCTAAGGAAACAGCCCAACTAATTATAAAAAATGCCTTTCTTTTACACGGCATTCCCAAAGAAGTGATAACAGACTGTGGCGCTCAGTTTATATCGAATTTTTGGAATCAAGTAATGAAGGACCTAGGTATTAAAAGATGTCTATCCACTTCATATTATCCTCAAACTGATGGACAGACAAAAAGCGTAAATCAAGTATTAGAGCAGTATTTAAGATGCTATGTGATTCCAAACAAAATAATTGGGTAGAGCTTCTAACAATAGCCCAGTTCTGCTATAAATACTTGGACCATGCTTCTATAGGTATGTCACCCTTTAAAGCAAATTATGGTTAAGATGTGAATTGGGGACCCAACTTCACTGAAATCTCAGAAAACCTATCAGGTAGAGACTTTATCAAAGATATTCAACAAACTCATGCCTTATGCATTGCAGATCTAAAAAGTGCAATCAGGACATATAAGGATTTTGTTGATAAGAAAAGAGTACCTGGGAAGGTCCTAGAAATTGGAGATGAAGTTTACCTAGATGCAAGAAATGTACCTATAAGTGTTCCATCACGCAAATTAGCACACCAACGCATAGGACCTTTTACGTTAGAAAAAAGTATAGGTAAGGTAGCATATCAAATAGCATTACTCAAGGAATGAAAAATCCATAATATATTTCACCAATCCCCTTTACATAAGAAAGATGGTATCTCTCTACCCCATCAACAGATCAGAACAGCTACCCCTCCATTGATTAAAGGAGAGACTCCAAAGTATGAAGTAGAAGCAATCCCTAAGAGTAGGAAGAATTATGGGAAGATTCAGTACCTGGTAAAATGGGTAGGGTACCCTGTTGAAGAAAGTACTAGGGAACCAGAGGAAAATCTTAAAAATGCAAAGAATCTACTTCAAGGCTGGAAAAAAGAAAATTGCAGATGGCTTCAGCCTTGGTGGGGATAATTTCAGGGCAAAGCCTGACATGAAAGATATACCTGATATATCAGTTCTTATTAGTAGAATATATGATATATTAAATCAGCTTAAACAATCGAAGATGATAGCAAAATCACATAGCAGAACAAATAATGAGTCAGATGAGTCGATTCAAGCCTAACAAATTTGAATAGAACATTGGAACACCTGGGGCTAGGTCATAGTAGTGCTAACTAGGCAGTTGACTACTAGTCTAAGCTTTGGTTAACTAAGACAGAAAGAGCCTAAAGAATCTAAAGCTAGATAAGAATCAAGTAAGCCCTAAAGCTAGTTCAATTAGTCTGAAAAGTGTATATAAGCTGAATAATAATTAAAATCATTCCTTGAAGTCAAAGCTAAGATGCTTCTAAGTACTTATTTGATTTACCTGCTTTTGATCCTTAGTAAAGTACAAAGATCTTTATTATCAAGCTTATATCAATTTAACAACACTGAAAATCCAACTATTTCCACTAACCCAATTTAACAATTATATCACTATCACTGGTATCTTTGCCTTAACAGGGGTTGAACTAGCTGAAGCTCTACAGCCTATACTAGGGCCCAACAGACCTTTATTCACAGCCGTTATAATTTTTATACGCATCCTACCCTTGTTAAACTGGACTCTTAGCTCAGGCATGGCAAGTTCATGAGTTGCTATGTCAAACTGGGTTAAAGATATTCCAGTCCCTGACACCACCTGTGTCTTTCATTTGCTGCAGCTAAATTAAAAAAGAATGGTTTGTTATGATTATACAATGGTTGACATATAAATAAGGTAAAAAATGTTTAATATAATAAAATGACATTACATTCTCTTTTAGTTACACTATAGTTACATTCATTCAAGGTGTTGTTTTACTCTAGTATGCATTATGATGATTTGCAAGTTTAGTATCAGTTGAGAAAGTATAGCTCCAACAGCAACATTACTTGCGTCTGTAAATAAGAGAAAATGCTTTTTAAAGTCAAATTGAGCTATAACAGGAACAGAAGAAAGCACGTGGCATAAGAGATCAAATAATTGCTGTTGAGCTTCTTCTCAAAAGAAGGGGACTTCCTTATGCTCTAAATATAATAAGGGCTCTGCAATGTCAAAAAGGGGGTTAAACTCGCAGTAAAAGCCAACTATCACCAAAATACTTAAATATCCTGTAAACATTTTTGAGATAAGCATGTCCTGTATAGCACTAACCTTTTTTTTACAGGGGAAACGTTCTTTATTGATTGTTATTATGGCCAAATAATTCCTTTTTATTTTCTAGTAAAAACACTGGGAGGTTTTAATTTTAATGAAGCCAACAGAGACATTTAAACACCTCCTTAAGGCGATTTAATGTTTGTTAAATGTACAAGAAAATACAGTTACATCTATAGGACCTCCATTTATGGGATTCTATTTGGTGCTAATCCCAGGAAAGCCTGAAATTCAATACTTGCTAAATATATAAGACTTTTACAAGTAACTTGTTAATTTTAATTAAAGAAAAAAACCGCATCATTCCCATCAAATCTATTGTTTATTATATAGTAAGAAGGTGAAGGGACTTATTGTAGTAAAGATACCAAACAGATAATTAGAGGTTTATATCTTTATTAGTAAGTGGTTTGTGGATATATGTGTTATCTCTAACAATACAATACCTATAAAAAAGAGAGCAAAATAATCTTTGAAGGAAAATGTCTGATAGTAGGCTTTTTTAAGATATCACATATTGATGTAGATTCTTTAAAATTTAACTAATTTAGAAGCTATTGAGAGCTAAAGAGCTTATTATGATAAGACTTTAGATTATAAATAAATCTTGGAATATTTGAATTTAACCTTTTTGAGGGTTATATCCAATTTCCAGCAGCTTAAGTTATATGGTTGAAACATAACTTCACATCCTAAGATTTAATTAACTCACCTAATTATTATTTTGCCTAGAAATTCAAGGTCTTAGATTGGAATTGAGATATTTCAATATCAAATCTTAAAAACTATTATTTGATTTATCAATATAATAATTTGGGTGTTTGCTAAAATCCTAGAGTAGTCTTGCTTGGTTTGACTTTTTTGTATTGCTTGGTCCATAATCTTTCTATAATGATTGATACCCAGGTATATGTCATACCCTTTCAATTATTGTAGAAGAAAAGTACTAGCGTAAGAATTGTCTATGCACTTGTTTAATAATGATCTTAGTTTCTATAGACTTTAAAAGTATTCATCTATGCGCCTATAAGTTATGACTTAGCGTCCTTACCAATATACATAATTTTCCTCCACATGGTGCTATGTAATTGTGGTAGTATAAGATTAAATCAAAAATCTCAAGAGTGAGTAAAGTTTGGTAGTGTGCATTTGGTGATTGGCCTTCTCTTGTAAATGCTTTGTCCAATTTTGTCATCACTCCAAACTGGAGATGAATATTTTTTTGTGATGAACTTAAAAATTTTCAGGCTCTTCAGCATCATTGCTGGTAACCTCCTGTGCTAAAAGTGCAGAGATGCCAGGTTCTGTTATATATTTAAGGCCTTAAATGGGGACATCTTGATATTAAAATAGCTGATCCTGTAAGCCATAAAAGCACTTAGAAGGTATTGATCCTAGTGTAAGGAATTGGAAGTGGCCATTTTCCTCATATTGAGACTAGAGTCCCATTTGATTTTCTACGAATTCCGTTTTCTGATGAGCTGTAAGGCGCTTAGAAGAGCTGTTCATATGTTGATTGCTAGGATTTTTACACTCTCAAGGTAAATTTTATTCCATTATTGTATAGCAATACCTGTGGAAATCAAACTGAGTAATATTGATATATGAAGTTGGCGGTGCCCTTGTTAGTTTGCATGGGAATGGCAATTGCTTTAATCCATTTTGTGAAGTGATCAATTCCTATAAAGAATTAGCGATTCCATCCTGATGATTCAGAAGTAAACATAAAGAATCTAAATGATAGTATGAAATGGCTGATGAGGATCATTAGCTGATACTCCTACTTACCCTTATGCGGTAATTGTTTCTGACAATTTATATGAGCATCTAAAACATCCACTACAGAATCTAGAATTACTTCTCAATATTAGCAATTTTTTATTAATTCATAAGGGTTTCTGGATCCTCCATGTCCTCAGGCATCTTGGGCTTCCATTATAACTGGTACCCATTCAAAAGATCATAAGTAAGGTAACCAATCTGTTCAAACATTTCTTGTATAGTAATCCATTAAGAACCTTTGTAGTTCAGACATGTCATTTCAACTGTTTTAATTGGTTCATATTCATCCTCCCAAGAGTATGAATTCATGAGTAGGTCATGAAACCTTTCAGCTTCACTCTTTTCTAGATGGAGCAGGGGCAGTCAGGTCAATCTATCCACACTATGTGTTGCTTACCTGCTCGATAAGCTATATTAATGTTCTATGCTGTAATGTGAGAGTTCATTAGCTAGACTTCCAGTAAGATCTTATATGTATGTAGCCTCTTCAAAAAAGCATGGTCTGTAACTGCTGCAAAATTTTTATCATAAAGGAAGGGTCAAAAGTGTTTCACCACAAGTAGAACAGCTATGCATCCCTTCTCCGTGACACCAAGTTTTTCTTAGCTTTTGATAGTGTCTTGCTGTAATAAGATACAGGTGATCAGTGGAATACTCATGTAACTGTAAGAAATTTATTTACTGCTAGATCAGATGCATCTGTGAATAGGATAAATTGCTTCTCATAATTCAGATGTCATAAAGTTAGTCTTTATTTAAATTTATCCTTCATCATCTCAGATGTTATTTTCAAATCTACCCCCCAAAAGTATTTTTTGTAAGTAAACAAACAAGGGTCTTGGTGAGTTAAGAGAAACTGGGTGCAAAGTGATGGTAATACCACATTATTCCTAATAATACCTGCATATTTCTAAGAACTTTAGTTCAGGAATCTTGGAAATAGCTCTTAATTATATATAGGGGTTGACTTCTTCTCACAAGTTCTCATGTCCTAAAAATAAAATTTATATTGGAAGAAGGTACACTTTGTGGCTTAGTTTGAGGTTATTTTCATGATTCCTTGAAATTGAATTGAGATAATCTAGATGATCAGAAAATGTTTATGAAAATACATTATATCATCCAAATAAACAATCACACAGCAATATTTGAGACATTTCATGATATGATCCATCTCCCAATGAGACAAGGTAGGAGCATTACATAATTATTGGAGAGCTAGATATGTTGAAATATTCTTTTGTGCATATTAAGGATCATTTTTCATGGTCTTCTGGTATTAAATCTATCTGCCAGTAACCACTGGATGGGGTTCATCACAGAGAATAAATTTTAGCTAGAAGGTTGGTCCAGCACATCATCTATCCGTGGAATTGGATAGCTATCCTACTATGTAATGATTAGCTTCCAGTAATACACCACTATTCTGTGACCACCATTTTTTTTATGAGTAATAGTGGGTACAACCATGGACTCTAGTAGGGCATAATCAAGCCGGCATCTAGTAATTGATTTAGCTTAGTCTTCATGTATTGCTCCTCTACCTTCAAATTCCAATATAGCTTTGATTACATTGGACTTGAATACGTTATGACAATGCTGTGAATCCAATTTTAATATGACCATGAAAAATCTGACGTGGAAAAAATATCTTATTGACCCTTAAGTAACTGGTGCACTGTTAAAATTGAAACTAGCGGCTACTCTAGTGAGTACCATATGTTAAAATCCTGGGTTCTTTACCGATTGATAGCTCCCAAAAGTTAGCTGCACAAGTATGATATGTGCACAATTCATGTTTCTTGTTAGTAATTGATATGTTATTGATGATAGTATGCTAACTATTATCCGTAGTTGAATAGATAAGCTAAATGTGGTCCAATGCCAGACCTGCAATTATTATCAAAAACTGGTGATGTCAACGATAGAGACCTTTTCCCAGTTCCATTAACTTGATTCACATTCAGATCCAGAGGTCTCAGCCTTTTTTCAGCATGATGAGTCTGTGGAGATTCCCATCTTAGGTCTGCTTCTCTTCTAAGGATCCTCAATCCTTACGCTTTATCTAAAAAAAGTTTACACTTTTTTGTATACCACAACAATAACTTAAGATGAATAAAGCTTATTTCCCAAATGAAAGAACCTTTTCTTTCAACAGGTAATTTTTTATTAATATGAATTGTTAGGGAAGTTATAGAGGGAATTCAGCGCCCAACTCCTCAGTTGGCGCCTCAGCCATGAAATGGCAGCCATTGCCATTGAACTTCCCTATGACATCTCATTGGAAATGGTCTTCTCAATTGGTTTAGGTTTCCGCTATCAGATGTCCTTAAGACCTGAAATGGAAAGAACAAGAAAACGTGTCCCTAATGTTTCCCGCTCAATTACAGCAAACAAACCATATTTGACTAGCGACCTTCTTGGGTAATGGGACTCTTTAACCATAGTGGCAGGTCATGAACCAACTGATTAATTCACTGGTTGCAGGCTGCATAACTCATATTGCAGCTGATACTTAAATTACCAATCAGTGGCAATGAAACCTGACTGATCCAATTGTTACAGCTGATAGTTAATCAACATTAACTATCAGATGTCTCAATTTTGTCAGCAACCCTGCCCAATGAGATCTTAAGCATTCACCCAGATTAATCTCCAATGGATCCAAACCTGGCTTATTACCCAAAATCCCTGAACAATACCAACCCAAAATCAGGATCAACTGATATCCAATTCACTCTTTAATGGGACTTATCCCCTAGCGATCCAAAAGGTACCCTGGGAGATGAGATGTGCAAAAATCCAATGCACCTTCTCATGTTCCTCCTGATTTGAGTTTATCAGATATTAAGACTTGAGATATTGTATAAATTGATTGTTGTTGGGTAGGCTAATTTGAGTTGAGTACATTTTGAAATTTCTCCAATTAGAAACAAATTTTTTTTCAATTTTCTAATCAAATAAGACTATGATTTTGCAATTTATGAGGCTTCTAAGCAGTAACTTGATAGGCCTCTGATAAGCTGGGTCAAGGACACCTGGCTGTATTCTTGGTTCAAATCTGCTGACTCTGTTTATGCTTGTAATGCATAATAAGCAGTTTGGAGACACCTTCAGGGGTTATGTTGTTTGATACCACTCTTTGGTCCCCTATTTTAATTTCAACTCTTTAGCATATAATGGTATGCCATCTGGCACATCTACTGAATCAGGGAGCTTTTTTGTATTTCATTCAGAAGTAAAAAAATATAAAGGCAAGGAAGAAACAGGGTAATTGACCAGACAAGAGTATTTTTCTTGCTGAATTCTTTACATCTCAGCATAAGAGAACTTCTTAATTGGGGAGAGACAAATACCCTTCATACATGTTTATAACTCCTTTATATTTGATCATAAATTGCGTCCTAATGAGTGTGTAATACTGGGTGTTGTCCAAGGCAATAATAGGAGATGAAAAACTAACTTTTAAATTCAGTTTGGCAGGAGGGAGTAAGCATCTATATCTTAGGTGTTATCTGGTCCTGCGGTTCTATACTAGTGGGTATATTGAAGCTACAGGGCAAGCTTGATCTTCTTAATGAGTCAATTTGAGATGACATTAATTGGAAATCCGGCACATAATAGACATTAATTGGAATATTTGAATTGCCACTTCCACTTTGGTTAATGTTCCTCCATAAAATTAGGCGGTAGGGATAAAATCCTTTGAGACAAAACGTTGCATTGAGATTATTTTCAGTCTCAGGATATTTATTATTGGTTTTTACTTGGTTGTGTACTCTTAAGATGGGTCACATCAATAGAGAAAGAAACTGGTAAGGTTCACTGCAAATCAACTACTATTGGACATCCAATGACTTGACTGAAATATATATCTTCTGGGACCAAGGCATTGTCAATATTTTTGGCATTCAAGCACTTTGAGATGGCAATCTCAGCAGGTGCAACCAAAATATAATAGTCATTATCTATTTAACGCCCTTCAACTCTTCACTAGAATAGTTTTTGAAGTACATGAGGTGAGAAACTAGTTATGTTTTAGTACAGGTCTTTGAATTGGTTGACTTTAGGGTACTTTCCCTAAACTGAACAATCTTTTAATGCTTGCAAAGGCAGGGATCTTTTTAAAGAACTTATCTTTAGTATATATTTTTTTCTTAAAGAAATATAACTAAGCTTATCCACCTTCTTTGGCTTTGTTATTCCTGGGTATAAACTTTGAGTTTTGTAGGTGCCTTTAGGTAGATTCCAGTTTGTGCATTAAACACATCAAGTAGAGTTTCCTTGATATCTAGACATTGTTGAAGCTTTTTTTGACTGAAATAACGCATGGCAAATTTAAGATTACTGCGTAAACCAGCAATAACGGCTGATATGGCATCATTAAGTGTGAGCATTTTTGTGGTCATTAGAGTTTAAGCCTCAATATATGAATGGTTCATAAATTCTGCTAGGGTCTCAGTTCAACGTAATGCAGTTCTCATGAAAGACTTTTTTTCTACCCAAGCTTTGCTTAAACTCAAATTAATAATAAGAGATTTTTTCCCTTTGTCCCAAGTATTTAGATTATCCATATGGGAAACCATAACCTCCTGTGCCATGCAATTAATACAAGACAATTTATGGTTAACCTTTTGACAATCAGTTGTACCTTCCCTTGCAGCCTCATAGACATTAAGGAAGTATGTAATACTTCCTTCTCCAGGATTAATCTTGTCCTTGAGGTAAGTTCTAAGGTAGAAGCTTCCAGAATTGAGACAAAGTATACTATAAGAGAAATTTATACGGTAAAATTGGTAAGTATATCAATATGCTAAATTTGATGATAAAGTCACGAAATTTAATCTTATTATGTGCTAGATGTTGTTCCATTTCTTCAGTGGTAAGTCTGGAGGTGACATCTAGCAAGTTGATGCGCTTTTAAGAACAACCTTTTATTATTCTCTGTTTTTGACATTAATGTTGAGAGAATTACTTCTTTTTCATGCGGTAGAGCAAAAGTTTATAATATTTTTTAATTTCTAGCACTCCAATACGCTGGTTTAAGTCTCCTTCATCTCCTAGCATTCAGTTATTAGATTTCGTCTATCCTGGATTTAAGTTCCTTCATGAGGGAGTTCCAGCGCTGCTCAACTCATTGAGATGATAATAATCTGGTTAGAGTCTTCTCATCTATCTGGCCTGCTCCTTATCTCACTCTCAATTTTTCAAGTCAGTTAGTAATTGTTTGAGTAGATTCTTGGGTTGCTCGGGATACCAGAACCTTTCAACATGGGTGATTGGGTGATGAGGTTTTGTGACACCAAATGAGCCTCTGAAGTGTGATGTGCTTCAAGTTTAGCATTTCATTTTACCAAAATTTAATTAAGTTAAGGTGCTCAATTCATTTGTCCTCCTTACATCAAAAAGTAGAGACTTGAGCAGCCATTTCACCTTGGGCTCTGGTTTCATGCTGATGAAGCTCTTGGGCAAAACCTTCAAGTAATTGCTGGGTTTTCTTGTTAGACTTCATAAGGTCTTTTCTGAGAAGTTCCATAGCTTTCTTACATACTTGATAACTACAAATCAATGATCATCATTTGTTTATGGGGTTAAATATAAGAGAGAGACACTCCAAATTTTGCTATGTATTTAGCCAATACTTTGTGACGCTATATTGTATACTTGCTCTTAAGCTGATCATATTACTCATGAACAATGATGTGATAATGAAGCTTCACATTATGTACTCCGTATAAGTGCACAATATGGTATAATGAAGGTGTATTAACCTCATGACATATCTGGATAGGTTTGCACCTAAGCTGTATGTCTCTAGGAGAGCACTAGACTCATATAAATTCATAAGAGTTATGTCCACAACCGATTGTCTTTATCAGGTGGATTTTCACTTGGATATATAATTCCTCAAATTCAATCTTTTATCACTTCATTTTAAATCCAATTTAGTCACCATGATTACAGGATCTCAATTTGATGTTCTTGTAATCCTTTAATTGATACAAGGGAGGGCTTCCCATATGATTACATCTTCACCGTTTTCATTGTGTACACAGCAGGTTACACTGATGCTTGAATTACTTTATGGTGCAGTCAATTAGTTTCAGGCTTTGCTAAGCAATGTCCATGCCCCTGTAGTGAGCACCAGCCTGTAGGGCTTCCGTTCTTGAGGTGCTCATTGGTGTTAATCCCATGAATTACCAACAGTTAATAATTGTTTCATGTCTAGGACTTTTGCAAGTACCTTAGTCTATAATTAAGGAGGCTAAGTTCCACTTAGGTCCCTTTAAATAAATTATTAATTATAAAAAAAGAAGGTGAAAAGTTTTATTAGGGTTCTCTCTCTGCTTTGCATAACTTTCTGAGCAAATTAATTTTGGTAAATTAAAAGCAAACACTTAATCGCACACCAAAGTATTGCTCCAATGTCATCAGATCCCCCACTGACTGTCCCAGCATGGGGCAGCGGCGAAATTCCCCCCTCCATTTTCCATCTGACAGGAAAACGCGCTCAGACTGGCTCGCCCAGTCAATCCAAACCCTTGGGATGATTCATTTCTCCCAAGGATTTTGATGCCCATCTCACCAAAACCCAAGTGGTGCCCCGCTGCACCCTGATGCTCCCCTGGAGCAACATGCATTTCAGCCTTAGGGTCGAATATGGAAAATTCTTCCCTTACAATGACCAAACCATTATCAAAATGGCTCAGGCGGTGATGACACCAGCCTGTTTTATTGACTTCCACCCCTATAAGGGGTACTTTGATCTTGGCTTCTCCTTATGAAGCCAATGCAGCCACTGCGGCAATGGTGCCATTAATTTTCAACAATATTCCCCTCCCAACAACTCAGACCTGACTCCCAACGGACACCACCTTGGTGGTCCAGTTCAAGAGGTTTGCCCACCCACCTCCCCCCCAAAGTGCTCCACCAGGAGCTGATGGAAGGTTTGGCAGCCTATGGCGCCAACCCCATCTTACAATTTGTGGTCCCAAATGGGGCCACACGCCTCTCTGGGCCTCAGGCATATGCCATGATCAGCCCTGAATTTACAAAAATTTCTTTGGCAATCCCCCCTCATGCCACCATCCCATCTGCCCCCAACCATCCGTTCTGGGCCTGCGTTGAGGGCGGATGAATGATTTGTCCATCCTGTTTTAAGATAGACCACTCAAAACGTAAATGCCCTTACTCAGAAAATTCTTCCAATGCCAAAAGTTTGCCTGATGCCCACCAATCTGCCACCCACCACGCACCAACTACAACATGGGGTATGATCCTACCTTCCCCTCCTCCAATGCCTGATGCTGCAGCTGCACCTACAGCCACCAATCAGCACCCACCCTGCCCTAATGCCACAAATAATTAATCTAACCAAACATTGGATTGGATCCCAGTTTGATCCCATACATCCACAAATGAATTGAATAAACCTCAAATGTACGCTGATTCCCCAATCCAATTCAAAAAAAATCCATGGGAATTATTGGATTAAATCCATAAATCAGGTAACATCATTGAAGAGCTGACGCTGAAACTTGAGAGGCTCTGTAACGCAGATTGGGAATCAAAATTCCCACCTCAGAAATATGTCCCACAACTTAACACCAATCCGCTCTACAGTGACCACCAGCTTGCAGTAGAAGCAGCTGCCACATCATATTGCCGTCCGCTTTGCAAAGCTGCTGCCAAATTTGTGGCTGCACTCACAGGAGGAATTCCACCTCCCGTCATCCCCATAAATCTTACTGCACAAAGTAAGATCAACATGAAAACCTTACACAAAAACGTCACTGAAGCCATCCAGAACGTGGTAACAGTAGCACAGAATCCAAAAGCAAAAAACCCAAACCAACATTGCCACATTTGTTAAATTCCCAGACACCCACTTCAAAACTGAAGAAGCTTTGGGCGAATACATCGTTGGTATAATGATGGCTGGCAACTATTCAGAAGTTCCAGTCATCAAGGATATTGAACCTCATGCCGCTGATACCCCCACACCCTTACTATCTGCCTTAAAACGCACCTTACTCTGGAATGAGATGGATGCAGCTGAAGATGAGCCCCCCAATCCCCCCTTTTCATCCACCATGGAGGGATAGCAGTATTCGCTGCCCACCTGGTTGAATATTTTGATAGGTACAATTGAATCAATCCCTCCATTTTGGGCGTTTTGTTTGAATTGTTATTTTTTATTATGATTTTAGTTTTAGTTCAGTAATGTCCATCCCCTGGTCAGCTTACCTCAGTTAAATAAAAGACTTATTAAAGTTATAGTCAAAGAACAGAGGTTTATAATAATTGTATCACTATTAGTAAATGGTTTATGGATTTAAATGTTATTTATAACAAATTAATTCCTTTAAGGAAAAAACAATTTAATGATATAAGGGGGATGTTTAAATTATATTTAGGTTATCACATCTTGCTTTTCAAATTCCTTTAAAACTAATTTTACAGAAATTATTGTGGCCAAAGAGCCCATAATAAGAGACTGGAAGATTTGGGCCAATCTTTGGGCAGGTCTTAATTGTATCCTTTTAGAATATTATTCAATTTGCATCAGTATAAGTTATCTGGTGTAAACATCAATTCATGTCCTGAGGTTCTGCTAACTCAGCTAATTAATAGTTTAGACCAGGAATTTAAGTTTTTACCTGGATCAAAAAAGATTTTACTATTGATTTTAGCATTGCATCTATGCAATTTATCAATATAATAAATTGGAGTGTTTTCTAATTTTTTATAGAGTAGGCTTGATTGATGAGGCTTTCAGTGGTAATTCTTGGTATGCATTTCTATTATAATGACTGATAACTAGGCATATGACAACATCATCCGATTAATAACACATGGCAGTTTTAAGTCTCTAAACAAGCCGTCCATATCTCATTGGAGTGTAGAAGGGGCATTACAAAAACCCTGAGCTATCCAGGTTGGCTCAAGTAGCCCTTCACTATATGTTAAAGCTTATTTCTGACAATTGTTGTGCTAAATCTATTTGCTAACCCCACTAGTGAGGTCTATAGCAGAAAAAAACCGAGACCATGCTAATAACTATAGGGACCATCTAAATGAGGTAATGGGAAAAGACTTTTTTGGGTAATAACATTAAGTCTAGCTAATCCATGATGATTATATGTCCCCATATTTTTTTAAAAATAAGGGAGAAGCCTAATGAATTTGAAAAAAGAATTAATAATATTGCTTCCAAAATGTTAATAATACAATTTGAGAATTATGACTTCTCAACCTTAAAATTTGGCAAGGATGGGGACCATCTAGTACTAAAAAAAATTTGGCAAGGATGAGCTCATATAGTGGCTGTATCTAAAGTTTTTTTTTCAATTTGTACCTCTTTCATCAAACTAAAGTCTTTAAACCTTATATATATCAGAAATTCTTCAATGAGCGCTTCTACCAATTTGTTGCTTTATCAGACTGAGGGAGTTTAATAGTCAACTTCAATTCACGCAAAAAAGTGTTATCTTCAAATCCTTATTCAATTAATATCACACATCTGGTGACATAATTTAATCCTTCTATAGGAACTGAGCGTACATAAGCTTTGAGATGATTTAAGTTTTAGTTCATGGGTTGATTAGTGAGGGTAGCTAATAACACAGATCTGGTTCCATTTATAAGCAAAATCAAGGATCCCAGGGCAAAGGAGAGCCTCTAAAAAGGGAAGTACAACTTTACCTGATATCTCTAGCACATGGTATTCTGGCACCATTACTTGTACTCCTGCGTAAATATTACCTGAGCCTGGGATAAATAGTTATAGATTTGTATAAAAGGCAATTCTTTTTATGCACATACAGAAGGGGGAAGAAGAATGGTTCTTGGTCCCATTATTTGACATCTAAGTTGGGCATAAAATTGGGGTAATCCAAAAGCATGCACACTGTTTAAGTATCCATTTTTTTATTAGAAATTTATGAATATTGGAGGCAATTGATAACAAATAAAGTAGATAATTATCCTTTTGATGGATCATTGCGTTAGTATTAGTCTGAAACTTTGTCTCAAAAAAGATTATAACAATTATGTCAAACACTACAGCAGGTGCTACAATAAAATTTACTAAACTGCATAGTTATGAAAGAGTATTATTTAAGGATTTTCTATAAAAGGGGCCTAAAGTACCATACTCTCTGTCATGGTTCAAGTCAAACGCGCTATTTATCCTTTTCATGATTTTAGAGGAGTTCACATTAATGGGGGAGCCCATATTAATGATAGCTAGAATTTTCATTCTATGCACCACTACTTTGAATTGAGTTACATTGGTACCAATTGTGGAAATAAAGTTTAAAGGTATTAAAATAATAATAGGGCCATGTGCTTAAAAGCATATAGAAAAGCAGAAAGACAAGAAGAAAGTTTATTAATTAATTATTTAGTGGCATTAATGTCCCCTAAAACAGAAACACATAGCACTTATTATAGGAATTAGAAACTTGAAGTTAAGACAAAGAAGGTTTTTCAGCATAGGGAGCCTCATGCCCTATGCTGACTACTTTTTTTACCTTATCAAGATGCTTCTTACAACAATGTTTCTCTTCATAACCATGGTACCCACATATATTACATAAAACTTGTCTGTAAATAAATTTGTTAAAGGGATACTTCATGGATGGAAGATCATGAATTAATTGATGAAGGAATATGCACGGCCCCATAGGAATTTCAACTAGGGCTTCCTTATTATCAATGATTGATTATAAATTTTTACTAAGAGACTTGAATCTATGAGTACTTGGGTTCATGAAGGAAAAGAATTTGACACAACAGAAATGGCATCCATCAGAATATATACATGTTGTTAATGTATGAGCATCATGGTTAAACCTCTGTGAAACCTTATATAAATCTTTCCTTAATCCATTTGGATGTTCATAAAAGCTTGCCTTTAACTAGATAAGATCAGATCATTCCCATTCTCTTTAATAAGGGCGGTCTTATCTTGAGATAAAAGTGGTGAAGATCTTATAGTGTGGTATCATGATGTCTTAGGCTAATCTGTTGAGGCAGAAAGAGATGTGTTGTACCTTTTGTCAATTTCTAGCACCATACATATCTTTTTTGTATACAATTAGGATCAAATATTTTATCCTTTGCCATGATCATAATTATCCCTAAAAGCGGGTTTATACAATTGGGTTATTAAATGATACATTAAATTAAAGAGTATTTATTGATTCATGTTCAAAATATTCATATTTAGGCAAGTTGACACAAATAGGAGTGAAATCAACTTTCTGTCATAAATTATTAAGATGATCTTGTAAGTATGAACCCATTAATTAAGGTGTCCTAGTGAAGGTTGATAATTTAAGTTTTAATTGAGCAATTTGTTCTTGTTTTTCTAGCTCTCAAAATAACCATAATTATCATTTAGGAAATCAATAGAGGCAATCAAGGACCATCTAGTACTAAAAAATAGAGGCGATCAAGGAGTTCATTTTACATTCTATACAGTTTTCACTGAAGCAATGAGAGCTATTAATCACAGCTATTAAATTAGAAAAGGATAGATCAGATTTGAAATGTTGACCATCAGATGGTAAAGAAAAATCTTTAGATAAAACTATTATATGTGCTTTAAAGCTTGGGCTCTTTGTGTTAACTGGTTAACTGGATCAGAGTGAGGGATTGTAATCAAAGGACTAGATGGTCCTGGGAGTTCTGGGGTCCATGGGGCCATCATAACCAGGGAGAACAATAGGTCCTCTAGTATTAGTAGCTCCAGGAATAGTAGAAGGAGAAATAGGAAGTCCAGGATGTCCAGGAGGATCATGGATCCCATTGGAATCTTCCCTAGTTTCAGTATCCTTGATGATATAGGTAATTTTTTTGAGCATTATATAAGATCAAAAAGTCTAGTATCATAAAAATTCATGTGTCCAAGGCAGGCTGTGAAATCATTTTTAATAACATTAATATTTTGATTGGTTGGTTTAGAGCTTTGAAATGTTGAGATATCTGTGTCATTAGTATCTATCAACATCACTATCAATATGAACGATTTGGACTTGTAATTTTTTCCCAAGCGTCAATTTTCTACAATTGCCTCTTAATTTATCATGATCAAAGTTGTAGAAGTCTCAAAGAAACTAAATAACCTAGAATGACATTATCAAGCGAGAAAGAATTGATGCATCTACAAGTGGTGCAATCCCAAAATTGTAGTAAATATGAATAGCTGGATGCACACAATTTTGGAGATATTGCTTAGTTTGAGCCAGTACCACCTCAGTGTAAGTCTTGGGGAGCAACACTAATCCTGAACAGGAAGGGTTCCCAATCAGAACCAATAAGGGCCCAAAAAATTTGCTGCTTCTCTCAACAACAAGGGCAATTTAGCCCATGTAGTGGATGAGCGGAGTATCACAGCCTACCTCCTGAAGGTTTCTACCTCCACCTTTACTACCATCGAGTAGTCAGTGGAAAGGATTCAGGGGTTGTGCAAAGAGGTGGTGAAGGCCAGAGGTCACCACCAGCTGGTAGGTTGCCCCCTCTTTTGTTGCAGTATTTCATTAAAACGATTTGAGTCTCTCAAAGGAAGCATAAGATGATCTTAATTGATAAAAAATCAATTAATTCAAAATCAGGCTAGATGGACATCCCCCACACCAACTTATGTGATGATACGGCAAACCCATCCTCAACAGGTTTGTGAATCATGAACAATTTTATTTAGTTTAAGATCAGCCCTACCATTCCTGACCATGGATGTGCCCCACCAGTCTTGCTGAACGGCTCATTTGCTACCATGTTGTGGCCAGGCCACAAAAATTAGCTAATAAATCTGATAGTGGCAATCTAAATGGAAGTCAGAGTGATCTGCACGCACATTCTAGATCTAAGTTTTTTTTCATAATTTGGAAGTGTGTAATCCTTGGATTTCTCTGCATTGGTAATTAGTAGGCCTTAATGAACCTCCCTTTATTCCCAGTTAGGTTATAAGGAAGAGGATCTTATTAGCATTTGCTGTCACTCCAATTTTTTATTTTACTATTTCTTATGAAAATATGAAAGAGTTCCAATTTTTTAACTGTAAGCAGTTTACAAGGTACCTTTTTAGCCAAGTTTTATGAATTTTAAAATAAATAGCCAATAATAAAACTCATCCTCCTCACTCTCTATCAACCATTGTGGTTAGCTGTATCAACAGTATTCTTAGTGTTGCTTTGGGTGGCAACTCATTCAAAATTGCAGTACAATTTTATTTTTATCGCCTTGTTAAATGACATTCAGTGTGGCCAATACAACAGAGGAATAAAATGCATCATGGTTCTCAGCTTTGCACTCTCTTGGCAACAAAATGAGAGAAATTGCTTGTCTACTCATAGGTGCTAGGCAGGACAACTTGAGTGTAACTTAATCTTCTCTAGAGGCTCAGAGGTTTCTAGTAATTCTCATGGCTGAAGATATTACAGTCCTAGATAATTGGACTTTAATCTAAGAGTAACTATTGTTCTTTAAAAAGTCTATAATAAAAAAGCCAGTACTATTTTAAGTACCAAGGAAAAAACAGGAATATGATGAGTGATAGATGAATACCACGCTTGAGGGTGGAAGGAGATTTAAGAATGCAGGAGGCAATGGAACAGTCCAGGTTCAGAGTTGGAGTATATTAGGATCTCTTGTTGAAGTCTGGACTAGGATCAAATAACGTTAACTGCTGGGTTATTTATATGACTGGATGATAAGCCTAAAATTATTGATGGCGGATCATAGGTTATCTGTCACAATTAAGTTTAGAGCATTTAATAATTAGACATGATTTGATATGGGTTAATGCCAAGTGATCTGACCTTGGCCAAATATGTGAACTCTGCCAGAACTCCCAATGATGAGATGAGCATGTTGGAAATTGTTGAAGCTAAGTAGCTGTGTGGATGGGCCAAAGAGTGGCTGAAGAGATAATTTAAAAGGGGGAAAACGAAGAATGAAGAGAGTGTTTTTTCAGTTGTTGACACGTAGTGGATTCTACAATGTAAAGCCTTAAGCTAGAATAGTATTAAACTCTGCCGTTAGAAATAAAGTTTAGTGTTGTTGAAAATTTTACTTCACCTTATATTTTATTACATGAGTTTAAGAAGCGGCGATCCTCATATCATCTTTCCATTGCATTAGTGGGAATCCTTCCTGTGAAACGCTTTGGCGGATTCTAACATATCTCACTAAAGTTAACAATAGAAACTAGGTCAAGTGATTGCCATATTATGTTATTTGAGAGTCAATAGGAAATAAAGCATAATTTGTGGCTCAAGGTGATTAATGGAGTGAGTAGAGGAGTTAAACACTGGTTACATCCTCAAGTCTAGTATTAGGTTGAATAGTAACTCAGCTTGGCATTCTTCCCTATCTCATTGGCCATTGGAACACTAATGGGGCATTTTATCCAGAGTTTGATAGGTCATAAACTGAGAGTTATTATGGGAAATTGCTTAGAGCTTGAAAATATAAGAGCTTTAGTGATTTTGGGCATTAGGCCTGATAAAATAATGTTAGATCCATTATAATAAAATTATTAGGCTTTAACCTCAATTAAATAATATATAGCATTTATAGACTAAAGTAATTAGTAATAATAGTAAATCCAACATTGAATATAGTAAATAATATGTTGTAACCCTAAAGTCAAGGCTTCACCTAAATTAAGGCGAAGTCCAACACTTGTAAAGAGGACTCTGGAGGCATGAGATCAATTAAATCAGCTTCCTGGATAGATGGTCCCTTCAATTAATTTGGTAATAGTTTCAGCGACATCTGTAGACTGAATCTGATATACAGAGATAATAGGTCTAGCAATAAGAAAGTTCTATGAAGCTTAAAATTTATATATATATTGCTATTAGAAACAGACATTTCCTGTTAGTTGGTATTCACTCTTTGTGTAATAATTAACAATTACTCAAAGGAAGGTGAGCTCTTGCAAGGGGGTGTGGCATAGTCAGGATGGGCGTCCCACTATTATCCCTCACGATGCAGGTTCAAATCCCTTCATGGCAGAAATTGTATTTCTGTGCCAAGAGTATATCAAAGTATGTGGATTTGCGCACCATGCCTAAGTCTGACTAAGTGAATTAGTGAAGTTAGATCATGTAATTCCAGCCTATCAGAACACACGCAGGAAGGTTTAACCCCCAGTGTTTGGGGTTTGTCCTCCACTCCTATATTTTTGCTCCCCAATCCCTATTTTATTATATTGGAGTGGTATATTTGTCCCAAGATTGGCCCACCTCAAAAAATATATAAGATGAGCTCTTGCTTAATCATCCATTGTTGTGAAATTATGTTTTCACCTAGTGGACTCAGAAGCAAACCTGGCAGGAAGCACCAGTGTTGGATTTTGTATTGAGATCTAAAATGAGATTTTTTAGTTTCAAAATTACTAGTTTTATTACACTAATAACTTAAAAAATTTCTTATGAGAAAATCAAGAAAAAATATTCTTTTATTAGGTTAATTAATAAATTTTGGGTGAAGTTAAATTTATTAGAAATTACAATATTTTTAGGATGTTATACTATAGGTTTTTAATGCAATTGAAGTGTCACTGATAATTAAAGATCATTATCATTGATGAATGATCAGAAACTTCCCTTCTCTAAAATAACTTTTATCAGTCAAGTATAAACTAATGAGAGATCTACTCGCTAGTCTCAACACTCGCTGGTTAGTGGGATTATCTTTCATGGAAATTATCATTATAGTTAAGTGTAAGTTTCTGGATACAGTTAAATTGTGTTTGGGAAAGTAGATAACAGATCTGGATAAGTCATTAGACTTTCTGACAAATTCTTATAGCATAAATGTCAATATAGATTTTAAAAACAAGGAGGAGGTTGGAAAGTCTAATTTTATCATACTTGGCTGACCTCCATAATCCTTTTTAGTATAGTGGGGACCTGCTTTCCCTTTTTAAAAATACTTTAGACCTAGATTCTTATGCTAACAGCCAAGGTACATATTATAAATTTTTTACTAAAATAATCCCTTTGTTTTGCTTATAACGAATAAAGATATGTGGATGTCTCCCCTTTTTGGGTGTGTCCCACTAATGTAAAAATACCTTAGACCAATGTTATGTTAGGTCAAACACAACAGGGTGTACATGGGTTGCATGATGTATTTGCCAGCGTTACATCAACAGCTTTAATTTTACAAATTTTACAATTAATTAAAACAAACTATTATATCTCTGTCAAATGGTGATACAAGTTCTATTATAAAAACATTATTGCCAAATTTTAGAAATTAACTTCTGATAAGAACTCAAGTTTGGGCCTAATTGAGCTATGGTACTACCATCAATGGTACTATTATTTATTGGCTAATATTGGCTTAGTGCTGCAACAAAACGACCATGTCTCATACCCCTCAATATCCTTTATAATCATTTTTTCTACACCAAATTCATGTTATTCAACTAATTTTAATATAAACAATTATTAAAATTTAATCAGATGAACCTTTGCCCTGGCTTGGCCGCAGACCTCCTTGAGGAGGTATCAACAATATAAGCCATTTTTTTTCTTTCAAATTTGTATGCTAAATCTATTACATCATTGATGAAGTCTGAAACACTTCTATTTTTAAGCTTACTAAGACCTAGATTCAATTTCTAGTTGGTAATGAACTTCTCCTTGGACTACAAACAAGTTTTCAACTTCTTGGGCTACCTGTCTTTTTAATATAATTTTGTATTACACTACTTCAGTCACCTAGGTGTGGGAACTTTCTGCGGTATCTTGTTTCCTGTTCTTTTAGTAATAAATTCCTTAGTAAAAAGGTTTTGGATACCTCATCATCTTTCAAAGGAATAGGAGAGTTACATACACCCTCCTCACAGCAATTTAACATTATTATATATGGAAATTTTGGGTAACTTATAAAAAATAATAACTGGATTTTGGTTTGTGGAGCACAACTGATTTTTATTTAACTAAAGCAAGATAACCAGGGGAGGGATAATAATGAGCTTAGAGGAGCTAAACTTATACTAAACTAAAATTTGAACGAACAGAATGAGAAAAACGTATCACTCAAACCAAATCAAAAGAAAAAAACTAAAATGATCCAACCAGGTCAGATGCAGTAAACTGCTATGCATCCATGGTGAGGGGTGAATGGGTATTGGGAGGCTCATCTTCCTCCTCAGTGTCAGACAGTGTATGACAAAGAGCTGAGAGCACGGGCATGGATGCATCTTCAATTGGGCGTCAAGTAGTAGAGTGGGTCTTGCAGCTCAAATTTTGCTATGAGGAGGTTGATGATATATTCAGAGAGGGCTTTCCCAGCCTTGAGGTAAACTTTGGGAAGGGTGGTGAAGGTGGCAATGTTGTTGCTGGTTGTGCAGATCTTGGGGCCAAATTTTGTGACTGTTGTAAATTTTTGTATTGCTTTGTTGGCAACTTGGTGGAATAGAAGAAATTCTTTTTTATATACTTGTTGCATGGGGGAAGAACAAGGACGGGTAGCCTTTTGGCCAAGACTGTGACTAATTTTACTATGGCCTTTAAGTAGGAGTGAAAATCATGGGAGGCAACAGCCTCTTTAATGAGTTGGTGGTCACTTTAGAAAAAATCATCAGCATTGGGGCATAGAGCATAGTGTCAAGCTGGAAATTGAGCTGCATATTCTGCATTTAGGTATAATTCATGGCCTGGGGCCTTGATCGAGTCAGGAAAGAAATTTCTTAAATCATCAACTTCCTCCAAATAATCCAGGGATCTTGGTTGAAGACAATAGGTTGATTGGCATACGGCTGGCCTGGTTTGAGTGTTTGGGTGGTTTTTTTATGAATTTACTGGGGTCCATGCTGGCTCCTGGTTGGTTGGAGTGGGAGTGGGGGTTTGACATGTAAGTCCTTATTGGCTGAATTAGTGGCAGATGTATATACTACTTTGGGTTGAGGGGAAGGCAGGGTTGTGCCCCATTCAAAAAGTTTTTGGGATTGGCAATGGGAGCATCATGGGAGTAGTCAAGCATGTGGACTCCAGTTTGGGCTATGGAGGGGCAGCGCCACTTTGAGTGGTCCAGGTTGAAACAAATGGAGTAGATCGAGCGCCCTTTATCTACTCTGGCCCAGAAAGGGCTATCAGGGGCGGAGAGGATAATGGTGCAAGGGGGAATTGAAATAGTGATTTTGGTTATAAAGGGGCATAATTGTAAAGGTGCAAGGGCCTGCGAGTCAGTTGGCTCCATTGGGAACCACAGATTGTAGAATGGGGCTGGTGCCATATGCTGACAATACAGCTAATAGTTCATTGTACAAAGTATCAGGGGGGAGTTGGGTGGGGAGGCCTGCAAATTGAACCACAAGAATGGTGTCATTAGGCAACTGAATGCGTGTGGTTGGGATGTGGGTTCCCTGGAACACCAGGGGAATGATGGCTAGATTGCAGCATCAGCTTCATAGGTGAAGCCAAGGTCAAAATACCCCTTGTAGGAGCGGAAGTAAATAAAGCCTGCAGGATGCATAAGCGTCTGGACTGATTCTATAATTTGTTTGTCATTGTAGGGAAACAAGTTGCCATATTCAACCCAGAGGCCAAATTGCATCTTGCTTTGGGGGAGCACAATTGGGCTATGAGGCACCTCATGGGAACGTGCAAGGTGGAGGGCGAGATCCTTGGGAGAACGTATTGACCCAAGGCGTTGGGAGGGCTGGTCAATCTAGTTAAAATGCGTTTTACTACTGGGTGGAAGAGGCTAGGGGGGTTTGGCCGCTGCCCCATTTTGGAGCAGCGGGCGGTAAGGCCAAGGAAATTAGCTTTTACTGTGTGTCAGGTTATCAAAGTTTTTTAGTTCTGCTTTAATTTTAAATTTGCTTTAAAATGATATTGAGTGTAAAGAAAGATATCATGGAGCACAACTGATTCTAAGGGATATTTATAGAATTTATTGGGCACATATACCCAAAATCAATTTAAGCGAATAGCTTAACTTTCCAATGTGGATAGTAATGAGGTTGTTATACCAAGCCTGATTTAATACTCTCCTTTTTAAGACCATTTTAAGAAAGCTATATCACTTATTATTTGTTTAATAAGTTTTATTTGGTACTGGTTTAAAAGTTTATTTTAGTACAATTGTCAATGCCAATTTAGAAATCCCTTGGAGCTGATGTCACATCCCCAACAAGCCTCAGAAGAGCTTAATGTCCCTAAAGACCACAGAGGTGATTAAGGCCAGTCTGAGAAGACATGCACCTTCTATACCTGGCCTGATTCTGTATTCTGACAGAGATATTATTGAGAATAATTCTCAGGTTCCTCCACCAGGAAACTAAAGCTGAGCTGAAAAAAGATGGAACTTTTTACCACAGCCAGGTGGAATATGACCTTCTATCACCTGAATAAGGCTTTCAGGTCTGAAACTTACCCACTTCACTAAAAAAGAGCTCTAGTCTCCACCAACTAATTCTTTATATTGATATAATATAGATCATAGGGAGACTCATTTGTTACAAAGAGCTTCAGTGTAATAATCTCAAGTTTAGATATAATCCAAATTTGTCTTTAATAAATAAAATGATTCAATATTCTATACATATAAAAGAACATTGCTATAGTATTGATTTAGTATATGTCAAATTGATTGTATTTAATGATAAAGATACCTTTACATAACCATCTAGTACTAAAAAAAGATACCTTTACATATGACTGTAACGGTCAAGGCCATGCCTGACCGCCCATAGCCATAGTTTCCCTCAAGGGAAATACTAAGGCCAAACAGGTGGGCTACAAGGGCCTAGACTCTCAAAGATTGGCAAAAAATAAATTAAATAGATCTAAATATAAGAATATCACACATAAAATGGGCGTATGACCTTCAATTAGATATACTTGTTGAAAATTAAAGTTTGATATTTGAGAGCGTTCTAGATAATTAACAAATCAAATTCCCCACTTCCAAATTGAGCCATAATGAATTTACTCACAAACCTATCTGAACAAAGATGACTTCAGGATTCTCATCCCCAATTTCTGATTCGCGTGGAGCGGAGTTTCCACCAATTTGGTCAGATGGGCGGCGAAATACATTGAGGATGCCCATCAGAAAGTCAATCTGGAAGACCAGGAAAGATCCTGAACAGATGGGGCCACGATGATCCTTGAGGAACCCTGTCCCCACTCACCCTATAAATAATGACACCTTTTTAACCTAATAAAACATTTGGTATTCTAACCATTTTTCTGTTTCCTTCTTGACCCTTTTTGTAAATTTGCAGCTTTTAGCCACCTTCAGACCTCATCAACAGTCTAGAGAACTGTAACGCTGACAAACGTGGTGCTCACTATAGGGTTCTCTGAGATGTCCTAAGTAAAAACATCTATCACAAACGATGGAAAATACTAGCAGCCCTGAAGACCAATCCGCTGGTTGATCAAGAAGCGTTGCTCAATGGGTTAGTACCTCGCAATATGAAATACCACCTGTACAAATCAGAAAGGTTAGAATTCTGGGCCACATTTCGTTCTCCCTGCCCTCTATTGTTGGAAGTCAGTACCAACTTCAGTATGAGAACCTTAACAATGGTTAACAATTAATAAATGGCATTTCTCTATAAGTGCTTGCTCCAGTCATTCATGTGCCTCTTCTGTTCCCTCTACCATGTGAGACCTATGATTCAGCCCAGCTGCTGGAAGGAGAACTTGCACTGGGTCCCAAATGCTACCTTAACCACTTTGTTCACCCAGCTATTCATCACCTGCTCCAACTAGTTGGATTGTACCATCAAGAGGTCTCAACAACTGGGGCTCACCCAGGCCTTGCACATTCACATCATCAATCTTTATAACGCAGCCTCCTCCTTAGTTCATGACTCTTTGAGGCCATTATTGATAACTGACGATTGATCAACGAGGTCTGAGACCAAATTGTGGTGTTAGACAGCAAGATCTCTGACTATTTTGAGGATGAACTGCATCAGAACGTCCAACTTCTCAAGGCAACTTTGAATCAGCACCTCATTCAAGTTGCGAATTGGTAAAAACCCTACAACAACACTATCAGGAGCTGGCCTCATGTGACTACTCCTCCAGGAGTGAAAGTTTTGAAGGGCCTAGGGGGCCTAAAGGCCTCAAAGGGCGTGTAGGACCTGAAGGGACAGAGGTTCCTCATGGACCTCCTGGGCCCCAAGGTCCCTCAGCTCCCACCCCTGATGGCCCATGAGGATCCTGGCGGAAGGATGTGATAACAGCCTTGGCATCCCTATGCAATCATATTCAAAATGTAGCTCAGGGATGCAAATTCCAAGTGGATGGAGTCCCCCTTGACCCTAGGGTCTCCATTGATGACATGTCAGACGAAATGGGTAACCTCAGTGCTTTCACCAAACTTACCAATAATCGCATCTCTCAGATCAAACAAACTTGTCAAGGGTTTGAAACCTGTTTGACTACTCTCAAGAGCCAGCTTCACCTTCATGGTGCTGACATTCATTCCCAAATACCAATTTGAAAATAAGGCTTTAGTCTCCTCCCTAACCAAAATTGGGATGACATCTAAGAGGACCTTGAGGGTCTACAGCGACGGCTAGACCAGCATGACCCCTGTGACTATGTAGAAACTGAGATATCAGAGCCAGCAGCCATCTCTGGTGTTGACATCCTTTCCACTCCTATTGTAACTAAATTATACCTAATTTTAAATTAAGGTTCACCCCCATCCAGGAGAGCATTGCCTACTTCCTGTACAAATATGAGAGCTCCATGGAGGAAGCCACCGACTTGCAGAAGGTAAAGCATATCCACTCCTGCCTATATAGCACTGCCAGGAGATCATGACACCATTTGAAGGAGTGCAATACCTGGGAACAGGTCCGGACAGCCTTAATCAAAGAGTTTGGCAGCAATCAAACCCTGGCCAACCAAAAACAGGCGTTCATGGGTATATGATTGAATAAAGGAGAAAGCCAAAGGAGTTTGCCAGACGCCTTTACGCCCAAGCACAACCCTTAGTCACCACAAATTGTATCACCCTAGATGATGCTATTACTGCCATCATTTCTGCATTGAGATCCTACCCTAAGGTTCAAATGCATATGATTGGACAGAAGAATGTGTTTACCTGCATCTGGGAGATCAAGAAAGCGTTTAAAGAGATCCCTGCATCGACTCTATACTTTAAGGGTACATTTAAAGGCCCCTCTAACTGTCCTAGAGTCCATGTGGTCAAAAAATCAAAAAAATCCTTGACCTCAATGCACTTACTGTAACAGTTTCATACACAGTGCCAAGACCTGCTGGAAATGTCTTGCTGAGGAAGTGGGAAAAGGGTCGTCAGCATGAAGCACGAGGAGCTCCATGCCGACATCCCTACCCATCCTTAAGGATCCTCCATAACCTTGGACGAACTGGGAGATATCATACCTGGAGAAGAAGTTTAGGTACCCAATGATAGTAAAGAAAGAGACACTGCTTACTCTTCTTTAAATGACTCTCCCTTGTTCCTTACGCTGCCACCCCAGTTCAGAAATCTGGTTACCCAGGTCGCAGTTTGAGTTCATAAAATTCCAATGCTTACCATAGTCTACAGTGGCTCGCCCATGAACGTCATATCCTCCAAGCTAATGAAGCGCTTCAATATTGCTCCAGATTTGCCACAATAGATATAGTATGGCACGGTTGGCCCTCAATGTACCCAATCTATAGGGCTTTTTCCTCTCTACCGTTGCAGTTTGGAAAGCTTACTGTAAACACCCCGCTGTCATACTGGATAACCCTAGCTATGACCTGCTCCTCAGGACTCAGTTCCTTTAAGACTATTCAGCAGTAACCATTATGATGGCTTCCTATCCCTACTAAGGCATCAGTTCCCTCTGAACTTCGAGATTTCTCATGATTCTAAAACCGAGGTCATAGCCAGAGCTTGTCAACTGGAGAGTGAAGGCTGAATCAATTGTCTCAAATATCACATTAGGGGCTCCTGAGTCCAATGTCCCCTCCTGCTGTTGATGGGTAAGAGGGCATGCCGATCTACTTACCTAGGGTGACTACAATAGCTCCAAAGTCCCAAGTCATTGCCAACACCTGGGTCCATGTCAACATCCCCTTGGGATACCTATTGGAAATATGAGGCCTAGAAAACCCATCCACGAAGGAGGTGCTACCCTGCTCAGGGATACTAGATCCAGCTTATTTCAGATCTATATCAGTGTTGTTGGCCACCTTACTGACAAACCCAAAATAGTAGGTCCAAACAGTCCCGCCGCCTATGTCCGCCTTCTACTAGTGGAGGCTATTGCTGATGTCTGAAGCTTTAAGGGACTTAAGGAATTTTGGCTTGGAGACAACTCCATCAGTCATACTGGTCAACACTGATATCGGCAAAGACCTCTCAGATGACCAACAACATAAGGTTCAATAGTTAAAAGAGTATTTAGACCTATTTTCGGCCTTGACCTACGACTTTGGAAGAATGAATGGAGTCCTACATCATGTAAAAACTGGGGAAACTCCCCCTTTCTGGTCCCAACCTTACCAAAAAGCAAGGTTGAAGAGGCCCAGGTGACAGTGGAACTTAAACAACTACTTGATGCCAGAATCCTGGTACCATCGTTCAGCCCTTGGACCTCTCCTCTTCTGCTGGTTTGGAAGAAGGATGTCATTCACTGGGTGGTGATGGACTACTAGCGACTCAACTCCATCACCAAGAAGGACATTTATCCTCTGCCCCAAATTAATGATTATCTCCGTCTTCTTGCCAGATCCTGGTACTTTTCTACCCTGGACCTTGTCAGCAAATATTGGCAAGTTGAGCTCGCCCCTGAAGATTAAGCTAAGTGCGCTCTCATAGCCAACGAAGGACTATTTGAGCCCACAAGGATGCCCCAGGGCCTTTATAACACCCCAGCCACTTTCTAACGTGCCATGGACGGGATCCTTGGGGACTTAAAGCTTTCATGCATCCTCGTTTACCTAGATGACATTGCCGTTTTCTTATGAACCTTTAGTGGCACATCAAGCATATCAGGGAAGTCTTCAATCATCTACAAAAGTCTTCTATAAAGCTTAAACCTTCAAAGTGCTCTTACTTCCAATCCAAACTAGAGTTCCTGGGACACACAGTTTCCAAGGATGGTATCCAGCATATATTGGACAAGGTAAACTCCATAGAGAGAATGTCACGCCCCCAAAGCTTAAGGATATCTAGGTATTACTAGGCATGGTGGGATATTATTGTCAGTTTATCCCCCAGTTTGCCGACCTAGCAAAACCACTGTTCTACCTCCTACAGAAGAATGTACTGTTCAAATGGAGGCCTGAACAAGAACAGGCTTTTAATGCCTTTAGAACTTCTCTATGTTCTAATCTTCTAGTCCATCCACGCTTTGACCAACCCTTCTTGTTGTTTATGGATTCAAGTGATGTTGCCATTGGGGCTATCCTATCCCAACATGATGAAAACCAAGTCGACCATCCTGTGGCCTATTTTTAGTAAGACGCTGAGTAAAGCTGAATGGAACTACAGCGTTACTGAGAGAGAGTTTCTGGCTATTTTGCTAGCCATAAAACATTTCTAGCCTTATCTCTACGGTGAACAAATTACTATTATTACAGACCACTCCTCACTCCAGTGGCTCCAGAAAATGAATGACCCCTATGGCTGACTAGCCAGGTGGGATTTACGACTACATAGCTATGATTTCACCATTGTCCATCGTGCGGGGGCTATTCACTAAAATGCCAACGGCTTCTTAAAGATGCTGGTGCTTGCAGCGTTGAACCCAAGAATGACAGACTGTACGATCTAATAAGTCATCCTGAGCAGTGGGAATTGGAAACTCCCAAGGTCCAAGATGAACTTCAAAGGATGACTTGAGACACTCAAATTAAGGATGGGGTGCTCTACTATAAGGCCAATAGGAAGTGGCTCCCTTATGTCTGACCCTCTTCCCAAACTGATGTTAGTCTAGAGGGCCATTCTACTGTGGGACACGGGGCCATTAAAAAGACTCACAAATGGCTGAAGTCACGATGTTACTGGGACCAAATGATGGAAACCATCCAAGAGGTCTTGGAGGCATGTATGACTTGCCAATCTAAAGGCTGAGCCAATTTTCAATTTCAACGCTCAGTTGTCGCCCTGACTAGGCCCTTCAATGTCATTAGCACCTGTGTGGTGGGCCCTCTTCCCACTGGGTTACTTGGCCATAAGTATATTATCCCAGCCATGGACCACTTAACCAAGTGGGTTGAAGCGATTTTGGTCCCAGCTGCAACTTCCAAAGCCACAAACCTCTTCCTTGTTTAATCCAATTTCACTTAGAATAAGTGCCTCCAAACCTTACTTTTGGACAACGGGTTGAACTTTAATTCACAGGTAGTACAAGAACTTGCTTCGCTGTTTGGCACTACCCAGAGTTTTGCTGCCCCTTACCACCCATCTACTAATGGGGCGGTAGAATGCGCTAACAGAACTCTTATTTCTATTTTAAAAAAGTTGGCCGCCTCAGATCCTGCCAGTTGGAATTACTACCTACCCAGCGCTTTGCTTGCCTACAGGATAAGCTATTATCGAGTCATTAAGATGTCCCCTTTTTGAAGCCCTATATGGGCGTGCACCTCAGCTACCAAGTAGCGCCCAGCCCTTGCTCAAGACCTCCACAACTGAGAACTCTGAAATAACTATGAGGGCCTTAGCCAAAGAAATTGTCCGGCTTCAAGCCCTAGCCACACAAGGCATCATTACCACTACAGGAGAGAGACATCAGATTTAATATCAGGCGACCATTCTTACTAACTTTTTTAATTAGGTAATCTTGTTCTCTTCTATCACCATTGACCTGGAGGCTGGCAAAATAAGCTTGACGTTCTTTGGTCTGGATCCTATAAGGTCATTTATAAGATGAAGTCTGAGTATCCATTGTCAATGTCAACCAGTGTACCTTGGTCAATTGGGTACATGGCCAGTTCCTTCAGCTGTATACACCTTCCAACAGGACCTTGAGGGGGCGTTGTTAGGATTTGAGATAACAAAGAAATCGAATTCCCCTCTTCCAAATTGAGCCATAACAAATTGAAACTCAAACCTATCCAAACAAAGATGATTTCAGGAATTTTATTCCCAATTCTTGATTCACGTGGGGCGGAGTTTCCACTGATTTGGTCAGATGGGCGGCGAAATATATTGAGGATGCCCATCAGGCGGTCAATCTTGAATACCAGGAAAGATGTTGAATGGATGGAGCCGCATTAATCCTTGATGCACCATGTCCCCACTCAACCTATAAGTATTGACACCTTTTTAACCTAATAAAACATTTGGTATTTTTCATTTTTCTGTTTCCTTCTTGACCCTTTTGTGAATATGCAGCTTCAAGAAACCTTCAGACCTTGGTAACAGTCTATAGAACTGTAATTGCTGACAATATTAATCATTTTTTAAACGTTTTATTATGGCCAAGGTACCCATCAGACGTTACAGAACAGGTCTAGACAAGAATTTTGGTTTCCAAGCTTCATGTAATAGGCCTGTCAAGGACCAAGCTGTCTGTGTACACCACAGAACACTTTGTTGGGATAAAACCAGATTATGTTCTTCCAAAATGTTCTACAATTAGTGATCTAATTGATTGGGCATGTGTTCTATAAGTAGTACTTTAATTAATCAGGCATGTATGCTAGTTAATTTAACTAGCTTTTTTGGTTTTAGACTTCATAGTGAGGAGCTATGATCATTCTTTATGTCAATTGATTAATGAATTGATCATGGCCAATTTAATGAACAGAATTCCAAAAGTTTTTCAGGAAAAGTTACCAATTATTTTAATGTACCAAACTTGCGAGTGTAATCAACACAACTTTTGTATTGTGTTGATGGAAGTCTCAACCTTTAGCAGATCGGATGCTTCAGGTCAATGATAAAGTAAAGTTAATATCCAGCAACCAATTACAATGATTTTTCATAGGTGGAATTAAATTTGCCATGAGTCACCATTATATTTGTGAGAATAATATCCGTATTAATAAAACTTTTTATTGTAATTATAGCTTTTTCTAGTCTTTTTATTTTTTAATTAAGTTTTAACTGAACCATTTCCAGCTCCAATTGTGCTTTCTGTTGTCAAACAAAAAGCATTTATATTAGATAAATACCTCCTGAAAACCTATGTAGTTTCTAGATTGCAACAATTTCTAAGAATATTTTCTAAGTTTCTAACTTGAAGGTAGTAACAAGCAGATGAAGATGCTTAAAGCAACTCTGCCTTCTAGAATTTGAAATAAAATACAAAAAAATGAAGTATAAATATAAGATTTTCAAAATCAATTTCATTTAAAACTCAGATATCTGGCACCTGAGACATCATGAGTACACCTAAGAGTTTGGAAAAGCCACACTTACGTGCAACAGCTCCCTAGGAATGAAACAGTCTGCTTACAATTGGTTTGGGACTCTTTATTATGGGTACTTATTATAAGACGCCAATGTAGCTAATAGACCTGTAATTTTTGCATATGGTGCTTCATCCTGTTTATGGGTTCTGAATTTATCCCAGTTAGCAAACCTCACCCAGAAATCATTAGAAGGCGGTGCCCATCATACTAACTGACAATGGTTTTAGTTATTTTATATGGGTTTTATAAGTTAAGATGAACAGTAATGGGCATTTTTCTTTTTGAGGTATCATGAATTAAAATAGAGTTAGTCTTGACTATATTTTTTTACTTCGTTGACCTTATGTGTTACTTATTTCTATTTTAGACTAATTTGCTTTTTAAACTCTGCTATCATTTTTATACCCAATATCTTTCTAGCACATGTATAATTTATATCAAGTATAACGGGTACTTTTATTTTAAAACCATTACATATTTACCTTCTTAATAGTTTTCCAATTTATTTCCTGCTATTATATTCTATACCTCTCTTCTATTGATCTAAAGCAAATTAATTTAAAGGCTTTATTTACTGATTTTTTTGCAAAAGTAACTAATATTAAGAAAAGCAGAAATTAAAAAAAAAGTTGAAAAGAAACAACAAATAAAGATAACTGCAACCATTATGACTAGATATATCTGTCAGATACCAGCCCAGTGCTCACCTTATGGAATAGGTGATATAGGATGGCCTTATGACTGAGCCTAGTTAGGTTTGTGGTTACAGTGATTTTTTATTAGGACTTGGATGATGTTGGAGCAAGGATTTCTTCATTTTGGCTAAATATGATTCAAAAATTGATATGCAACTAGATAACTTAACAAGATGAGAGGTGCATTTGGGTATATTACAAGTGGTGGAATTGCTTAGAAGTTTTGTCTTCTATACAGGGAATATTACTTAATAGGTTGATCAGTAGAGGGTTCTGATTGGGAGGTAAAAATTGTTCTTGTGCTGGGATACTAACCAGATTATGCTTTTTCCAATATATAGTTTGATACTATTAATGTATTTAGTTGGTTGATTATCCCAAAATTAAATTGCTGCCTTTTATAATTTTAGACTTTTATATGTGAAGCTCCAACTATTTTCTATTTAAATTAATTTGATCAATCATAGCTAATTTATGACTAAACTTAAAAAATGTATTGGTGCTAAATATCAATCTCTTTTAATGTGCCAAAAATTTACGTAAAATAATTGCCACAGTTTTAGATATTACTAAGGGAGTTTTAACTCAATATGTTGATGAATGATAGAAGTTGGTGACTATAATTTTATTTGAAAGCCAATATCAAAAATAATTAGTAGGTGGTCATCAAATTGCCACTTGTCACATATATATTAAAAGTCATATCATTATTAAACACCTTGGTTTTAATACTGGTTCTTCTAGTGACTAATTTTTTTTGGTCAATATTTGCATAAAGTACTTTTAGAGCAAGGTTATTATATTTAATAACCCCTTTTGGCTCAATTTGTGCTTTCTGCAACAAAAAGTGAATCATTATTTATCAAAAAATTCACAAATGACTGTGAAGATGCCGCGTTATCAACTTGAAAACTATGAAGTCTATATTTATTAATACATGGACATTAAGGATTGTACTATCAATAAATTTTTAAATGAACAGGTTAATTTTGCCATAGTAATTTAATTAATAATATTTAAACTTTATGTTATCTTGAGATTTCTCTCAGCTAACTCAGTTTTATTATACATAGAACTGTTTACTTACAAAAACAAGCTTATCCCAATTAATTGAGAAAAAAATTTGAATGATTTTAAAGTATAGTTTAAATTGATTTCAATTAATTTTTTCATGGAGCAGGCGTTACATGTTGCTACACTATTTTAGGTCATCTTTATGCCTAAAACGTGCCTCAGATAAACTGCAATCCATCAGCCAATTAAAAAATTATTAGAATCACAAATCTATATTTAATAACTATCAATCAAAAAATGAAATTGGTTTGATGATCCAACCCATCCATTCTTTAGTTAAATTTTACAGATTTTAATAAATCTGGTATTTAGAACTTGGATACTTAGTACAGGTGAACAGAGGAATTGTCCAGAATCCCAATCCTGACACTATCCCCCTCCAATGCTCTTTTTATGGTTCTCTCAAACTCCACTTTTAGTAATTTTAATATTGATTCTGGGTTCCATGGTGCTTTCCTCAAGTGGGTATTCTTTCCATTTGACCAAAAACTGATTTTTCCTAACAACAATTTTTTTCTCTGATTATTTCTCCACTTCATATACCTCTGTATGTCACAATATTATTGGGATGAGGATGTTGCTTTTTTTATTAATGTGGCACGAGAGACTTTCAATGTAGATTCAAGTGGGATACTTGGATTGTATTATGAGCTGAGGAACATTGGGGCAACTGGATTTGATAGTTTTTCTCTGAGACTTTCTTTGGCACCTTATATGGTCCTATTTCATCTCAATAATTACTTCTTTAAAGGCCTGGTTACGCACAGAATCTTGTTTAGATAAACTTATGGACCTTTTTCTACCTTTGCCTATTCTCATTGACCCTTGTCTGCCTGGTCCTTGTATTGTCTGCTTGACATTTTCAAGTTCTCCCTAAATTTTTGGTGAAGTCTCTCATTCTTTGCTATAGATCATTTGCCGCTGGGACTAAGTTAGCTTGACGGGAATTAGCAGCATTTGTGGTTGATATCCATGGTTTTTTATGAAAGGTGTCATCTTGTTTGAAGTGTGATAGGAGCGGTTGTAGCTGATTTAGTTATGTGGGAGGTACTTAACAAAAATTATTTCTTTTTCTTTAAGCTTAATTGAATAGACTCAAATATATAAAACTTTAAAACAAAAACTGTAAACACTTTCCAAATTAAATTTTGATGTTGTTGAGTTTGTCATCTGCTGTCCCCAATGTGGGGTGGTGGTGAAACACATCTTACTTTATTCCAGTCGTTGGCAAAGTGATCCCAGGTTGGCTCCACTATCCCACTAGTCTCAACTGTCACTTTGTCCCCCCATTGGGACCTAGCTCAAATTCTTGCGTGCTTGCAGGTCTTGCTTCATAGTTTTCTGGTGCCCCCATGGAGCAACCTGATCTTTGGCCTTTAGGTCAAGTATGGTAACCTCTTCCCCTATGAAAGTGCTGCCATCGTAGAGATGGCACAGGCGATGTACAAACCTTCCAGAATTATTAGTTTTCACACTTAAAAAGGTACTTTTTCATGTTATTCTCTAGTGAATCTAGGCTATGGTCGCGGAAGCTATTTCACTTGTTTATAAAAATTTACCCAACCCAACCATTTGAACTCAGCTGCTGGCTGATGCCACTCTGATGGTCCAGTTTTCAACCCTGCTTAACTATCTTTCCCCTGATCATCTGCTTTAAGAGCTTCTAAAGGGCTTGACTGCTTATGACCTGATTCCATTCTCTAGTTTGTGGTTTCCAATGGGGCAGCCACCTTACAGGGCCTCGCGCCTTTACAAAAATTTGCGCCTTCCATTAAGACAGCCATCATAAAATTCCCCTTCACACTGTAATATGCTCTGCCCCTGACCACCTATTATAGGCCCACGTTGAGAACAGCTTCACCATCTGCCACTAATCTTTGGGTTGGACCACTCAAATTATAAGTGCGCTTCCCTCAACGCTAGAGCAGCTTCTAAGCCTCTTCCCTCCAGTAGTGGCCCTTCTGCCATACTGCCTGAATTTCTTAAATGGGGCTCAATCCTCCTTC
>JAKSZP010005604.1:0-97695 GCA_022478985.1 Massospora cicadina
CTGTATTGATAACTAACCTGACTTTGAGGCCCGTACCATTGGCCCAAATACCCCAGTTGCCTATCTACAATTAGTACCAGTCAACAATATCAGCTGTATCCATGGGTTCAAAAGCCTACATGATTTTGTTTTTAGAAAAGCCACCCACTGAAGCTCTAGTCACCACCTCCATAGAGGAAGACCTTACCTCAGAATAATAGAGGAAGGTTGACGAGCTCTTGGAGGAATATTATGACCTATTATACACATCCATGGATGGCTTTGACAAGATGAAGGGGGTCGTGCACAATGTAGAGATGGGGTACACTTCACTCATATGTTCGCGCCTCTACCATAAGAGCAAGATAGAAGAGTCCCAGGTCACCACTAAACTCAAGGAGCTGTTAACTTCAGTGTTGTTGGTACCCTCTTGAAGTCCTTGGGCGTCTTTACTGCTGCTTGTTTGAAAAAAGATGGGGTTTATCATGTTGTCATGGAATATTGTAAGCTTAATGCAATGACAAATAATGGATAACTATCTGCTCCCTCAAATTAATGACTCACTTTAACTCCTAGTGGGGACCAATAGCCTTTTTAATGGATCTCTCCAGCAGGTACTGGCAGACCAATATAGCTCCCAAGGATGAGCCAAGTGTTCCCTTATTGCAAACAAATGGCTGTTTGAACTAACCCAAATGCCACATGGGCTATGTAACGCCCTGACAATTTTCAGTGAGCTATGGATGGGCTCCTAAGTGAATAGAATATGTCTTGCTTCCTAGTATACCTTAATATTACCATAGTCAAAATCTTTTGCGGTCACCTAGAGCACATCTGACTAGGTTTTGTTTGCCTTAGGAAGGCGTCCCTGAATTTCAACCCGCTAAATTTTGTTCTTCCAACCAGATGGTTTTTAGGAATAAGGTCACTAAATGAGGAATTGAGCCCTTTAATGAACAAGGTCGCCACAATCAAGAAAATGGCGCTGCTCCAAAGTTTAGGGACATACATGTGTTCCTAGGCATGGTAGAATATTACAGGAAGCTTATACCATGATCTTATAACCTGACTGAACCCTTGGTGTATTTGTTAGATAAGAACGCTCTTTTTGAATGGAACCTAGAATAGAACTAGGCTTTTAAATTACTTAGAAATGCACTAATCTCGCAGAAGTTGATACATCCAAATTTTGACCAACCCTTTGTTTCTTAACAATGCTTGTGACGTGGCTTGTAGGAGCAATCTTAGACTAATTAGAACAACTAGTAGATTGACCAGTGACCTATTTGGAAAGACTTAAAAAGCTTAATGGAATTACAGTGTCGCTGAGCATGAATATTTAGCCTTTTTACTTGTGATCATGCATTTTGTTGAGATTCTGATATGGCTGGACGATAAGCCCTAAAGAGCTACGGCGGATTGGCAAGAATCCTCTGACTATGATGATATTTACAAGTATTTGAGTGTCTTATGATGAGGTGATATTGTGATTTAACGGATTATTATTGTATTGCCTATAAATAAGGCAATAAGGCAATGTTGACATTCAATGAATATTGTTTAGATTGCCAAACTAAGGCAGTAGAGAATATAAGAGTAACATCTCCAAAC
This sequence comes from Massospora cicadina, assembly GCA_022478985.1. NCBI lineage: Eukaryota > Fungi > Entomophthoromycota > Entomophthoromycetes > Entomophthorales > Entomophthoraceae > Massospora > Massospora cicadina. Next base: position 1,591 of record JAKSZP010005604.1, read on the forward strand.
CAATGTGCTACGGTGGAACAGAATATTCTAAGCTTAGAGAACGGTATTGTCTGAAGTCACTGATATATAAGCAAGATGGGCAATTGAAAGAGTAAGTTGTTAATAGTTTGGAGAGAGCAAAACAGCGATGAACTTCTGTATTTATTATATAAATAAAAGCGTTAGCTAGTCAATTTATCCCTACTTTATTATATTTTCAATCGTACTGGAGGACTGATGATCCTCAAATCTTCCGTCCATGGTACAGTGGGTTTGACCTATGCGATCATTATGGAATATCCTAATGGTATCACTCAAATTTTCTAACAGTAGTTCTCACCACAGGAGACCCATTGATCAACCGCTAAAAATAAAAATCTTATGTTGCCAGCCATTTCTCATCAGGCTTGCTTTTCTGGGGAATCTTCACAAAGCACTGCACCAGCCAAATATGTGGAACATAATCTTACTTTAGACACAGTGTTCAAAAAACAGGATGAACTTCTTCAAGAATGGAACACCGTTAGGAGCAGCTTGACAGCACGCTTAGCCAAATGCAAATTCTGAGACAACAAAACAAGCAGCTCGCTAATTGTTTAGATGACACTACTGAATGACTGCATTGCAAGGAGCAGAAATTGAATGGTGCCTCCCAGCTTTCTAATCTGGAAGAAGAAAAACAGCAGGAAACTGCTTATAAAGAACTATACAACAAGGAATTTTTACGCTGGAAGGAGTTACTACACCCAGGAAGGCAGCTCTGGTTATGGATATGAATTGGAGAGCCAATTCCCTCAAGTGATGGTAGTGCTGCCCACTGCAGAGGGCCACGCTACCTCCAAAGCAGAGGACAATTTGACATCCACTGGACTAGCTCCTCATCAAGAGACTTTTTACAGGCTTGAACCATTCCTCAGTACGCCCCAAAAACTCCCATTTATGAGCAGGATGAGGAGGTTTATATCAAGAAGCAGCCTCTGTTTGATTGCAGTGGAAATATCCACAGCTTCTTTAAATGGTTTGAGTTTGCAGTGGAAGGCGCCTCAGATTGGCGTAAAGCTAAACCGTTGATATCTGCCTTGGATGTCAGGAGTGCCAATCAAGCCAACTGCTACCTTCCAAGCAGCTCCGTTACCTACCAAGGAGTGAAGGATACTGTGCTGTGACTGTTCAGGGGTACCTCAAAAATGTTTCAGCAAAAGGTGGAGTCCTTGACTATTGGGCCCACCGTAATGAGACCCTCACAGAATTTGCTGATAATTCATAGCGGAAGCTCACATGCTGATTGAGGCAGGTGTTTTAGTGGAAGCTAATGTGTACATTGCAATAATCTTCGCAGTAAAGCCATATTATGAGTTTTACAATGTTATTTCTCTGATTTGAGATGATGACGTTCTCCTGCTCAAAGTTCTGCAGTTCTTGCGCTGTGTATCCACTAACTTCACTCCTCCAAATACAGAGCGGAATTATATAACTGCCATTGGACCCTCTTATTTGGGGAAATGCTCTCATCCTTCCCACATTCCGCTTAGAAATCCATGGCCTTACTATAATTCTGCGCCTCATCCTTGGCCAAATTACTCCCAACAGTTTGACTTCAGCTTTGGCCTCGTTTACAAAAATCGTCAACAGTCCAACTAATGACCTGAACCTAGTTAGCCTAGCGACAGGAATCACCCTATTAACCTGGCCCTGGTTATGCTAATCACCAACAACCAAGCTACCGACCTAGCCCCTATTATGAGAACCAATGATGTGGTTTATATGGGGTAAATTGCTTTGAATGTGGTCTCCCTGGCCACCTAGCACAGAGTTGCTCTTACCTTCATGTTCACTACGTGTAACAAAATTAATACTACCGGGGAATAGTTGGAGCTGAGTAGAGATGGTATTATTCTCCCATTACTATCACAATCCCAATGTCCCACCTGAATCAATTGTAGTATATCCAGCGGAAGTCCCTCAATATGAAGATGGAATATTATACCAGCAACCAGTTGGAGGAGTGAACGTAATAACATGATCACAAGCCAAGGCTGTGGCAGATGAAGGAAATCAGAAGCAACTGAAGCTGTACGCCTGCAAAATGTCCGATCAAGCTTCCTCAGACAAGCTGGATTCAGCCGCAGATGCGCCAATCCTAAAAGGATAAACGTCTCCCTTCTGGTAAACGCTATTGTTAAAGAATACCCCAAAGTTGGTGAGAATAGAAATGAGTTTTCTTGGGAAAAGAAATCCCATAAGTGTTCACATATTAAACAGTCAATATTCCTATTATTCTGAGTGTACATAAATGACATTTTTGTAGCAAAAAATAGAGTTTGCGCTATAATGAATACAGGCGATCCAGTTAACATAGTTTCTACAAAGTTATGGCAAAGTTGACGTTAAAGCCTGATGTGGACCATTGAATGGTGTATGGGACCGCCAGAGAAGAAAGTACGTTCTTTGAGGGAGTATACAGTACATTTAATTTGCAGTTTGGGTCCCTTGTCATTGTAGCTGCTGTAATTGTGCTACCCAACAGTAACTACAACCTGCTAATTAAAACTGCCTTCCTGCAACACTTTGGGGCTGTAATTGATATGATGGAGGAGACCTTTGAAATTCTGGGGCAATGGATCCCAATTTACTTTACCTCTAGTGGAGTGCCAAAGGATCTGGTGCACATGAGCCATATCAATGTTGAATATAGTGACGGGGGTGATTCCATTATGTTATAATTGACTAAAACAAGACTTAGCCCCTTCCCCAGAAGATATACGAATATCAAGGGATACCTCTCCGAGCTGCTGGGCCTTTGTTTATTCCTTCTGGACAATTAGGCATAGTTAACACTGAGTTATAGAAGAAGATTCCAGCTGGGCTCTATGGGGAGGCTATTAGGCCCTATCAGCAAACACAGCTTGATCCTCATGTGGCTCTAGGGATTAAACTCCCAGGCAACGGAGAGATCAAGAATTTGTTAGCAAATCTCCATAAAAAACCAATGAAAATCCGCTGACACCAAATAGTGGCATATTTAAACTTGAACCCAATTTAGGAGGTCCTTCAGGTTCACAAGTTCAGTTCATTGGATGAATTTGTTCTAAATGTCAAGTTGCAACCTGGCGTAGTGACAGTGATACTGCGGGTGAATTTAGTAGGGTTATTTAAGGAACAAAAAGACCAAGTGATAGCTTTATTCTAGAAGTATAAGGAGATTTGCACCATTGATAACCACAATTTAAGGTGTTCTCAGGGGGTGGCCCTTCGATTGGACACTGGGGATCATCCTACATTCAGATCTCAACCAATCCACCAATTGAGGGCAGCTTAAGATGGTGTCAATAAGGAAATCAATAAATTTCTGGAGAAAGGGATGCCCAAACCTTTAAAGAGTCTATGGGCTTCGAACGTCCTGATTATTAAAAAGAAGGATGGTGTCATGAAAATGGCAGAAGAAGTTTAGAACGGCCTGCCAGTCAAGGTATGTAAGCATCCACAAAAGAAGCCAAAATGCCAGAGGCATTGCCGCATGTATGACGTTGTGTGGAGTGCTGAGCATTGGGAAATGATAGATAGTTGGTTTAGGGCAATTGTTAATAATAAACTGAGAATGAACCAGATAAAGACCGCCTCAGACAATGGAGGTCTTGCTGCAAGGGGTGGCACCACAGGTATGGTTTCTAAAAGGTTGCCGGTAGATGGGGTTAATTCAACTGGGGATACAAGGGGATGGATTCTTGATTGAAGATGGTGGATATAAGGCCACAAGATCCCAGTATATTATTGGTGAAAGTTCATAAAGACAGGGTAAATTGCCAGAAATATCTAACTCTCTGAATCCAGTTTACGATGGTAGGGGTCATAGTGACCATTAGTACTGGTAGAGCCCATCTGGTATATGGGCTGATGGGCCACCAGAGAAAAGCCATAAGGAATGCGGCCAGAAGGGAATCAATAAAATCAAAATTGATAGTTTTTTGAGGCAAAAATTTATTGCAAAGGAAAGTGAAGAAAATCAACCAACAATTATCTCAGTGCAATGCAACTGATTAAATAGAGGTCAATTGATGCAGGGACAAGCTGGGATCAAGACCATCAATTTTGACCTAATTGGCGAACTATTTGGGAATGGGCGGGTTCATTACCTAGGAACTGACATTGAAAAATTTGGCAGCAGGCTGAGTCGCTGTCAGTTCAACCTCAAATGCCTGAACCAAGGATCAGCTACATTTCTGACAGTTGGCATGATGGCATTTGGCATGACTGCAGCAGGAATCCCCCAAGGCCACCCCACATAGGGGTGGTCTTAATTTGGTTGGGAACGGGTTTGAGATGCTCAACCCACCCATGCCCAGTTGCTGGCCATTTTATCAGTCAAAAGTGTTGCGTTGGCTGCAACGCCCAATTTGCTGGAAGGGAGTTTCAAACCCTCGTCAATGGTATCCAATGCTACTACCTGCACGTTGGGGATCATCCCTGATGATTTTGGAAGGGGGTTAATTTTTATGTTCATGGCGTTGGCCAAATCAAAACCGTCAGCAATTCCAGCTGATGAATCAGTCTTCATCCCATTTTTGACTATATTGGATCCAATCATTGGGCTTGTTCCCACTCTATTTTGGACTGATCAATTTCATTTTGGTGATCTTGGTTCAAATTTACCCAATTAGATGTACTAGTTCTTCTGAGGTGAATTTAGGCACCAGGGGAGGGATCCAAAGCGGGATAGCTGTTACCCAGCACTCGTCTACCACGTGAGTGAGATCGACTTGAGTAATGAGGGGTACAGCCACCCTCTTCAATAACTTTTTACTCAGGAATGGGAAAAGAGCCCAATAAATATATAGGGGACGTTCCCCGGGACTTACAGATGGCACCAACCAGGTGGTGATAGACTACCATAAGCTCAACAGTATTACAAAAAATGACTCATATTTCTTGCCTCAGATTGAAAATACATTGGATCAGTTAAGAGGAGCTCATTACTTCTCAGCGATATATTTGATATTAGGTTGCTGACAAATAGAGTTGCCTGCAGAAGAACAGGAGAAATGCGCCATAATCACATCCAAAGCCCTTTTTTAACTGATCCATATGCCACAAGGGCTGTGTAATGACATGGCTACGTTCTAAAGATCTATGGACACTATCCTCAGTGACCTGAAGCTGTTGTGTGTCCTTGTATACCTTGATATCAATTTTTCTCCCAAACCTTTTCTGAGCACCTTGGTCATCTAGAAGCAGTATTCCGCCAGCTCGCTGAGGCAAACATCAAGATAAAGTCCTTGAAAGTTTAATTTCTTCAAGGGCCAGTTGGAATACCTGGGATTTGTGGTAGACTCCAAGAGGCTGTAACCACAGCCAGCCAAGATGAAGGCCATCTGAAGAATGACTACCCCAAATAGTAAGTGCAACACAGGTACTTTTGGGAATGATCAGCTAGACCGACTCTTCATCCCTAAATTCTGCTTTATTGGGGTCCACTATTTGATTCTTTAAAAAAGGATACCTTGTTCAAATGGACGGAACGCCATCAATTCTCCTTTGAAACACTTAAGATGGCGCTGATCAGTGCACTGGCGCTATGCTATCCAAAATTTGATAGAGAATTCAACAATCAGATGGATGCATCCCTTTCCGCTATTGGGGCAGTCCTTTCTAAGAAAGATAATGAGGGAGAGGAGCGTCCCATTGTGTACTACAGTCAAAGCCTGAACTTCAATGAGCGTAATTATACTGTGACCAAGTGGGATTGCTTAGCGGTAATTTATGCATATAAGCAAGTTAAGGTCTACTTGCTTGGGGGTGAAGCTTAAAGTCATAACGGATCACGCATCATTAGATTGGTTGCAGAAACCCAAGGAGCCTGAAGGGCGTCTATCCCAATGGGCTCTTAAGCTGTAGGCTTATGACTTTGAGATACTCCATCGACTAGTAGCAAAGCATCAGAATGCTGACTGTTTATCTAAATTGCCAACCATTACTGTTATGGCATATCTCAGCGATGTGATGTATAATAATATGGTCAGTGGGAAATATGATGATTGTTGGAATGTCAGTTGACCAAATTATCCAACCTATTTATAATTAAAGAATTTGACAATTAGTTACATGTGTATTTTTGGCAACGGTCGCCAACTAAAGAAATTATTATTGGTAAACATCCCCAATGATAATGAGCATACTTTGATGAGGGAACAACACCTGATAGTCGAATTATTGTAGTGATTAATCTAATATCTTGGCAGCAGTCGCTGACTGATGAGATTATAATTGGGAACCTTTCATGATGATATTCAGTATGAATTCAATGAGGGAACAACACCCATATCAAAAAATTGGGAATTGTTCAGAGCAAACAGATGGGGAGTCACCAGAAACTACCTAAGCATTCTTTTGCTGGTAGTAAATGGTAGAATTGTCATCGGCCAATACAATTGGTTTTAAGTTTCTAACACCAATAAATTGGTCACTTAACAGCTGAGGTCTACGCAGACTAAGAAAATTAAGTTAACAGTACCTGACGAGATTCAGTGCTGACATTTTGAAGGTCAAAACCAGCATAGTATAGAAAATAATTCCCAGCGGACAGCTGAAAAGTTGTGTGTCAATTTTTACTATAAAATCCCCCAAATATTTTCTTAATAAAATTAGATAAAAACTTGAGAATAGTTAAGTTTTTTTACATTGGTTTTTTAACATTAATCTTATAATAAGAAGAGAAAGGATCAGATATTCTTAGAATGTTGTTATCAAGTCTCAGCTTGTCTCTTCGAGATGAGAATAGGGAAAATTGTCCCTTATCATTACCAAAGTATCTTCAAGATAAAGAAGCACCTGTCTAGCATTGGACATTTCACTCAGCGTGGCTTTTGAGGCAATTGACCATAATAATAGTCTTCATACTATTAAATTCCTATTCGTTTATTATCAAATAAAGAACGCAAGTTCAAGAATCTGGCAATTTTGAATAGGGCGCAGAAGCAAGCAACCATCTAGTAGCCCAGATTTTTACAAGGACAAACCGCCCCAAGAAATAAAAGCGTTAAACAAGATGTGAGCAAATACTTTTTAATGGAATGGTGAACTGTACAAGTGTATTGACGATTCTACGGTGAACTCCTCATGACCCTCAGCATGGCCTGGTATTAATATGAACGCACATAAGGCAGTAGGACATGGTGGTGTGCTCAAGACAATGGAGCTGTTGTGCCCCTGGTATTACTTGAAAATCATGAACTTCAACGTGCTCAAAACCTTTTCCTGGTGCCACAAGTGCCAATTGGAAAAGCCGTTCTTCAAGAAGACCTTGTACCGGTTAGTGAAACCACATTTTACTAATCATATAGTTTTCCTTGATGTTGTTTTCCCTCTGCCAACTGGAGCTAACCAGTCCAAATACATTCTTGTGGCTATCGACCACTTGACCAGGTGGGTTGAAGCACAACAATATGGAATTAGGGGGCGGTCACAACAGCCAAGTTCATAATGGAACGTATTATCTAGTGACATGGTAGCCCTCAGTTTATTCTTAATAATGGAACCAACTTCACCTCACACATCCTTCCAAAGTAAAACAAGTTAATGGGCATCCATGGACTTCTGATGACTCCATACCACCCTGATTCCAACGGAATGGTTGAATGGGTCAATTTGACATTAGTGAACATCCTCCAGAAGCTGGTAATTGATAGGCCCTCTGATTGGAGTTCCCTCCTGTCTACTGCTGTCTTTGCCTATAACGTTAGCTATCATTTTGGCATGGGGAAGATCCCCTTTCAACTATTATATGGATGATAACCCACTCTTCTGTCCTTGCTCTATTCATGCGTATAAAATACCTGCGGAATGGATCCTTACTGTTACTTGACTAATTTAGAAAAAACGCTGATAAAATTGCAAATGGAAGTGTACTCATTCAGATTGACCAAAAGGATCAAGAATCAGGACGCTGATCAGGTACAGCGGAGCAGGTTAGCTCAGTTCCAAGAAGGCGAGATGGTTTTGTTCCATGACCAGCACATACTTGGGCGGAAACACAAGTTGGCCAACATTTGGTTTGGTCCATTTGAAGTAAAATGAGAAAACGGGTGTCAACGCTTATACAATCAAAGACCAGTGAATGGTCAAATCATTAATTGCGTGCATGTGAAGTTCCTCCGAGCATATAAACAATAGGAGACTTATCATCCAGTCAAAAGGGGGGAGTATTATTGAGATTCTGATATGACTGGACAATATGACCTAAAAAGCTATGACGTATTGGTGAGAATCTGCCAACTCAAATAATATTAGGTGAGTATTTGAGCGCCTTGAGATGAGGTGATATTGTGATATAACGGATTATTATTGGATTGCCTACAAATAAGGCGATAAGGCAATGTCGACATTCAGAAAATATTATTTAGATTGCCTCAAACTAAGGCAGTAGAGAATTTAAGAGTACCATCCCCAAACCAATGAGAATATGGCAGAACAGAATAGTCTAAGCTAAGAGAACGGTATTGTCTGAAGTCACTGATATACAAGAGAGATGGGGCAATTGAAAGAGTAAGTTTTTAATATTTTGGAGAGAGCAAAACAGCGTGGAACATCTGTATTTGTTATATAAATAAAAGTGTTGTTGGGGCAATTGCTACATATTTTATTATATTTTCAAGTGTGTTCAGAGGACCAACAATCCTCACATTATCTGTGGTTCAGTGGGTTTACCTATGTGAACCTAACGGCATATCTTAACGGTATCATCCAGAATTATAACACAATGCCTACTATATTTATTGGAAACCATTTCACTATTGTCACCAATCATTTCTTTAAGGTGTCTTCAACAGACGGAAGATCCTTAATGGTCAAATGGACAGGTGAGCTCTCCAGCTTCAAAGCTATGACTTTGCTATTGTACATAGAGCTGGCATGACTTACCAAAACATGGATGGGTTATCTAGGATGCCAACCCTCACAATACTGTTGCCTGAATAAGACCACTTATACAATTTGATTGGTTGGCTGGAACGATAGAAATTGGAATTCCCAGAAACAGTAAAAACTTTATGGACGATGGACCAACAAACTAAGATACAATATTGCATGTTATATAAATAAGTTGACATAAAATGCCTGCTATACATATGACCCTGATCATGAGCTTAAATAATTCTTGAAGGACAAACTCATGCGGGGCATGGTGAAGTTAAGAGAACCTAAAATGGTTATGGAAACAATGCTACTGGGACAAATACTTGAAACTATCTAGGAGGTTTTGGATGCCTGCTTGACGTGAAGAATCCAGGATCAGCCAAAAATCTCACATTCAACATAAAGTTGTAGCTCCTCTATTCCATTTAACGTTGTTAGCGTAGATGTGTAGGGCCCCTGTCCAAGGGCCTCCATAACCACCGCTACATTATACTAGCCATTGACCATCTCATCAAGTAGTTTGAGGCCATATCAGTTTCTGCCGCTAATGCTAAGGCCACCGCCATGTTTTGTTTCAATCCGTTTTCACCCAGCATGAGTGCCCCAGTGTTATTCTCTCATACTATGGGTTAAACTTCACTTCCCAAGTCATCCAAGAGCTAACTACGCTATTTATTACTAACTAGTACTTCACTGCACCTTATAGCCCTTCTACTAATGGTGCAGTGGAGCGTGAATATGATACCTTAGATTCTGTTCTCTATAAGATGGCCTCTATGGACCCCATGCAATGGAATCACTACCTGCCATCCGCTTTATCAGCCTATTTCATCAGCTCCCACCAAGTGTTTAAATATCCCCATTAATGCCCTCTACTTTAGGGATCCCCAACTACCTAGTAGCGTCCAACCTTTATTGGATTCCGCCTCTCCCAATACTGATGAGATGTCTAAGTGGGCGTTAGCCAATGAAATTATCAGGCTACAAGCGCTAGATATCCAAGTTATTTGTCTTGAATACCACTAGGGAGACTATGCGCTCCGACACCAAACATCCAGCTCTCCCATTGTTCAATATCAATGAGACCTTGTGCTATTCTATCACCATCGCCTTGGCGGATGTCCCAATAAGTTGGACAATTCTTGTTTGGACCCTATCACATATTGTATAAGGCTGGCTCTGAATACCGTGTTAAAGATGATTTGAAGAACAGTTGTTAACTGCATACATGCTAGATTCCTGCGTCCCTAAGTCCTTATCCACCAGGATCCCGAGTAGGGAGATGTCAGCATTTGAGCTAAAGAACAGCCCATATTATCTCAGGATCAGACCAATAAACTGTTCAAGCGTACACCTCCAGGGTTCATGGATTCCATAATTAATTTTATTGTCATAAAATGAGCCCTTGCCCTTAAACGGGAAAGTTTAATGTTGGAGATTCGAGATTGTCACAAGATGAGACTCCATATCAGCATCAGAGGTCACTATTTAGACGCCCTTACACAAGGAAGGGCAACAATCCAAAAGACAATCAAATGAAGTTGCTACAGCTCAACTCCATACTAGATGAGAAGCAAAATCCTGAACAAAGAAGACTTGAGCGCTTCATCCACCACAGATAACTAGATGGCTTATAAATATTAACAGCATTACCAAAATAAAAATTATTATATATCTTACCTATCAAGTTTAAATTTAAGTTCTAACTCTTCCTATGGTTATGATAATTAGTATCATAACCCAAGATAGTTCATATATACCAGACCCAAAAGACATTAAAGTGATATGCCATTACCTCACTCCAACCATTCCAATCAGTGAAGCCATCTCAAAAACAACTACAACTTATTACTTATAGTCTGAGCATCCACAATTTCTAATATTTGGCTTTCAGTAAGCAAAAACCTGAAAATACTATGGAAGTTTTGTAGATATAAGGCAAATCTGGTCATTTCAATCTTACAATTTCACCTAAAATCATGACTATCCAATTCAATAATTCACTTGATGTGAACTTCCTGATCCAATTAAGCTCCTGGAAGAATTTTAAGAACTTGGGAATATCCAAGCATTGATCATCTGTTTTGCACACCTTGGATTATCATCACTGCCATCCCATTTCACGCTCTTCAAAATTAAAAAGTGGAAGTCCTCATAAGGCTTATCGCTAAATCATTCTAATTTACTATTTTTATAAAAAACCTTATTTTATATAACTGTTTATCCCTTGTTGTATTCAGATACCTCTGCAGTTTTATCATGTTATAAAGCAGAGAAACAACTGGGGATGAATGCATTCCTGTCAACCACTATGTTTAAATTATGTTATGAATTACCCACTTATTTGATCCATCAACTCGTTGGGATGATGACTGCAAAACATGCCATCAATTCAATTTCTAACTCTCAATTTTATCCTGAGACTATTTTAGTTATAAAATCTACCAAAAGGCGTGCAACTGCGGATCCTTGATGGGTTGTCACCCTATTTTCCTCTCCCAACCATAATATTGCTCCATCAATACATACAGTTGCCCTACTACAGCCTGTAACGGGTAGGTTTGCTCCAATATGCAACGAACAAATTGGGCAGTAAGAGCCAAGTTACTGACCATACTAGGTACAGGCCTGCAGAGGCCCATCCCCCAAACCTGACTGCCATGTTTCATTGTTGCCACATATTCTCAAACCACTGTTCCCACGATGCTGCACTTCAGTAGCAGGGTCTGGGACCAGGAAAAGGCTGAGAAAAACACCAACGCCACACCGAGTCACTAGTGGAGCTCATGACTTCAATATGATCCAACTATTTTTACTAAAATAAAAATTTAATAAAACCCAAGCTAGAAAATTCCTTCATTTCCAAATTCCTCATAGTAGATGCAACTGCCCTACAGGGCTGCCACGTCTTCCCTTAAATAATGCACTGCAAATATTGAATAGGCTATCCTTTTAGTTAGACTCTTCTGAGCCCCAACCACCACATTATTAGTGAAAATTGCCATCCCATCGGATTACTATCCACGCCCCATGTAAGCCCATCATCATTCTGTGGAGGTGATTTGAATTTGGGATGGCGATTTTGCCCAGTTCCACACTTATCAAGTTTGACGCCCGTTGAATCATGGCCACATTCAGATTAAACCCCACTTGATCTGAACCAATGTATGGATAAGGTGCCTCCTGATCCATTACACAGCCCTTTAGATTGTTTTTGGGCCTTTGGCATGCTATTAAACCATTATTTTCCTAATGTTCAGTAATTAAGGTGGGTCAACCTTGGGACAAATATACCATACCAAGATTTTTTATAGCCAGTACAGGTTTTAACATGTGTTGAACAAAAACTGCACTAGAGTGGAATCAGTAATTACCCTACCAGACTAACTACCCTTTATTTCCCTAATGTTAACCATAAGATTCTCCATTAAACATCAATTAAAGTATGCCATTGATTTCTGGGTCATCCACTGGGTCTTAACTCACTCAGATTGGAAGAAAAGTCTTCTCTCAATTAGTAACACACTTATAAAAAGTTTTTTCAATGTAATCATTCAACTGTGGTCTGAAAATAGGTAAAAGCTTGATGAAAGATGTAAGGCGTGAGCTATGGCAAACTGAGTAATCTTAACATAATCTTGGGGGCAGCAAGGCATATTTTTAAGTCATAAAATTGAGGACAGGGACAGAGTTATACATTGCAGCCTGTTAGTAGTTCCTGATGGAGCACTCAAGGAGCTAAGTTGGTTGTAAGGTCAGTGAAAAAACACAAAAAAATCACATCATTTAAAAGACATTGGGAGAGATGAGAATGAGGTATGCTTGTACGCCATGCAAACCAAGGCTGCAGTGATAGTATCAGATTCACACGAGATGTTAAAGATTAGATAGCCTTATAAAGGGTGGAAAATAATAAATCTAGCTAGTTACATGGCAACATGGGCTAGTTTATAGACTATCATTGTCAGGACTTGGAGTGCCAACAATCAGGTTAGATTTTTGTATATACATAAAGCTATATTGATTTCAGTCAAACAAATCTTTCATATAAATTCATATTTTAAAAGGTAAGTTGTTATTAAAAAACTAGTACTAGAGTCAAAATAATATCCAAATTTGACGTTGTGTTATAAGGCAATGCTCACATATTATGTTTTTCAAGAATAAAGTAACCACTTAACATTCATTTATTTAAAAATTGTAATGTTCACTTAGTGTAATGGGCAGGCTCGCACCAATATGCCAAAATGAATTGGGTAGTAAGAGCCATGTTTCTGACCAAACTAGGGACAGGGCCGAAGAACCACATCCCTGAATCCTCCAGCCATGTCTCATCATTGCCATGTATTCCCACACCACTGTATCCATGACGCTACACATCAACAGCAGGGTCTGGCTCCATGAGAGGGCTGAGAATGACGCCAACGCCACGCTAAGCTCACTAATTGAGCTCATCACTTGAATACGATAATATAATTTGAATAAAATAAGAATAAGATTTATGAGAGCATGTAATTTATTTTTTTTCCTAATCCTTCTTAGAAGAAAATTGGCCATTCAGGCACCAACCATCCCCTAATAAATAGCACTCTGCTAGTCTTCTAATAAGCTCATCTCTCTACACTAGGCTTTCTTGAACACCCTCCAACACATTGCTTGTGAAGACTCCTCATCCCACCGAATCATCATCCATGCTGTTTGAAACTCCAACGTCATATTCTCTCAGTTGCATCTCAATCTTGGAATGTCAAATCTCTCAACCTTGTTCCCACAAATCCCTGTATGACTCACCACCATCTTAGACTCTCTTGAATCATCATCCAACACTTCTCTCTTAGTTGGGGCCCTTCCTACCTAAGCAATGTGCGAATTAAGTGCTCCTGATCTGAAGCAATGTGCGGATCAAGTGCAGCCTGATACGTTACATCACCCCCCTGTGAGGCCCAAAGCTCCTGAACCTTCCTCAGGCATTGCGCACAGTCTTCCTTCATCTGCCACATCTCCTCCACAGGGTAAACTTTTCACTTCACCAACAATTGCTGCAGGCCCCTCACCCATCTCAAATCCAATATCCACTCCTTCTCATATTTATGAACATCCCCTTCCCTAGGCTTTAACAGTCCTGGTCAATCTGGACCCTTTCCTTTGAACGCCCATAAATTGGGAAGCATTAATTACTGGATGGGTCTTAAAACCTTCAGCCAATCTCAATTTGAAAGCAATCTGATTAATAGAAATGATCTGGTATGGGCCCAAAAGCTTTTGTCCTAGCTTGCAACACTTAACTGGAACAGCAATGTTCTTAGCTTCCACCAATACCCAGTCCCTAGGCTCAAACTCCGGATCTGGCGCTCTTTTTCAATCAGTTTGATGCTTCTGCCAAGCTGCTGCTTGCTCCAAATTTCCTCGTAGCCTCTTCCCAATATCTACCAGGGTATGCACCATCTCATCCGCTCCCTGACACACTCCACCCATGGATCCCCCATCCAATCTGGGATTTGGACCTTAATTCGTGAAAAACGGAGTCATTCCCATTGATGATTGACAATGATTGTTTTAAGTGAATTGGGACAACTGAACCCATGGAACCCAGTCATCATGCCAATCAGAGATGTAACACCGGAGATATTGCTCAAGTATCTTATTAACCCTCTCCATCTGTGCGTCAGATTGGGGATGGTATGCTGAGGACTGACAAGGCCTGATTTCCAAATTTCCCAGAAAACTAACCAGAATTTTGCGACAAACTGTGGACCATGGTCTAAAACAATTTACTCAGGTAATCCATGCTTGTAGAATACTTTGTCAATTAAAATCCTTACTGCATCCTTTGCCAAAAAACTTTCTGTACATGGGAAAAACTCGGTGTACCTGGTCAATATATCCATGGCCACCATGACTGCATCATTCCCCTGCTCCCTTAAAAGACCTATTATAAAATCAACGCTAATCAAACTCCATGGCACACGTGGTATCTGCAGTGGGTTTAACTTAACAGATGAAGATTTCCTTAAGAGTTTCATTTTGCACATACCAAACACTTCCTCACATACTTACTGACATCCTTCCACAGGCCCAGTCACAAGTAGTCCCGCCGCACCAACTCCACCATCTTCTCCGTTCCTGGATGACCGCCAACGGATGATTTTGAGATGTCTGAATTAACTCCCTTTGTAACAATGGATTTGGCACCCACACGCAAGAATTGTGGTATACCACCCACGCCTCTTCATGAAGGATCTATGGCGTCCATGTGGCTGTACTTCCACCATCTCGCTTTTAATTGCCATCCAAAATATGACCTTCTTTGCTTCTGGCAGACTTCTTCGCTCAACTCACTCCCAATCATTGCAAATTGCTCTGGTTGGAACATTGTGGTTGTATTAAATTCCTCCAATTCATCCTTTTTATATGATAAGCCTGCATCCCAACTCAACCAGTCTGCAAATGATATTTGTCAAAACTTGCCTGTATTCTACCCAGAAATCGGTTTGAACTAGCTCCACATGCCATCTGGCTTGCCGCTGGTCCATCTTCCTAGGTTCCTGATAGTATTCCAACGTTCTATGGTATTTTCAAATAACAAAAGTGTGTTGAGCATAGAGCAAGTGGTGCTGTCATTCCTTCAAGGACACTATCACCGCCAGCAGTTCTATATCATATCCAGATAATTAGTTTAGTGGGGATCATCTTGCGGCTAAAATAACGCATGGGGTATTTGATCCCGTCTTCCCCTCCTGTAGTAACACTGCACCTATGGAATAATTCGAAGCATCAGTTTCTACCACAAATGGCTTCCCAGGATCCGGATGGACCAAGACAGGCGCTGTAAGTAACTTATCTTTTAATAATTCGAATGCCTGCTCCTCTTTTTCCCCACATGAACGGAACATCTTGCGTTAGATGTGTGAGAGTTAAGGCAATTTGGGATAGATTTCACACAGCCCGTCATAGGAAGTTCAATGTTCCCAAAAAATCTGCACCCCAATTTGATCAGTAGGGGCCTTCCATGCTTGTAACATGCGCAGTTTATCTGGACATACTCCTAATCCATTCTGGAACACCATTTGCCTAGGAACTTCACTGAACTCCGATTGAATTCACACTTGGAAGGTTTCAATATTAGACCCATCCGGCCAATTGCCCTCAGAACTTTCTGGACATCTTGGACATGATCCTCTTGGGACCATGAAAACACCAGGATATCGTCCAAATAGGCAGCACAGCATCAACTGATCATTCCTCAAAGGACATGATTGATCATTCGCTGAAATACTGCTGGGGCATTTCTAATATTGAACAGCATCACACAATATTGAAACACCCTCAAGTGACACTTAAATGCGGTGTATTTTTGATGTTCCAGTCTCACAGGTACCTGATTTCATGCATCTGCAAGATTTAACTTTGTAAAATGGTGCAACTGGTAACCATTGGGAGAATATCCTCCACCAAAGGCATCAGATATGGATCAGGTTCAGTGAC
The DNA here is from genome assembly GCA_022478985.1 of Massospora cicadina. NCBI lineage: Eukaryota > Fungi > Entomophthoromycota > Entomophthoromycetes > Entomophthorales > Entomophthoraceae > Massospora > Massospora cicadina. The sequence continues at coordinate 17,962 of JAKSZP010005604.1, forward strand.
CATGTTTAGATGTCATAAATCCTACATGGGCATAGTTCACTCGCTTTTGGCTCCAGTAATACAGGAGACACAACCGGCAACTTAAAAGGCTCAATTAATCCTTTGTCCAACATTGATTTCACATGGCCCTCCAATGCTCCTTTTTCTTGTTGATTAAGAGGGTATACTGGACATCCCCAGGGGAAGCTCCAACCCCTTTTAAACCGGAATGAAAATCCAAAGAACTAGAGGGGAAAAAAAGGCGAGTTCTCTATAGGACCAGATATACCCATGAAGTCACGTTATTTGGCCAGTAACTCTCCCTCCTGCATTCTACCCATATTTTTGAATAAATTCGGAACATCACTTCCAACCACCATCTTCCACATCATTGGAGGCCCCATCTGAGGATTTAAAGTAACTGTATTAAATGACAAATCAACCTGGGGCTGGAACAAATGCCACCGCTGCATCCCCAATATTGCAGGATGGGCCAGATTCTTGAGTGCACAGAAACTCTCTTTGAACCAAAATGGGTTCTGCTGAACAACTACCCAAGGCTCCAAACGCCATGAGGGAGCCCTCTTGACACATCAGCGAACACCACCTCAGGACCATTCTGCATTCCCAACTTCAGATTTTCCGTCAGGGTGAATTACACATAGTTTTCCTTGGCCCCTGCATCAACCAGGGCCATCCCCTTCTCCATCCGACCTTGTGAATATAATTCCACCAGAATCATTAATGAGAATAAAGCAAAGAAGTATATTCAATTTTCAAAGCATTCTCAGATTGCAAATCTGTAGGTAAGGTAGGTTTGGACCCATTATCCCTCTCGTGTCCCTGACTCCCAGTTCTACCTGACTCCTCAACGTTTCCCTGGTGGAACCCCCCATGGACTTTTCCAAAATCTCTGGGTGATCCCTGCCACCCTCCTTGATCTCTACGACCACTGCAGGCGACTGGCCCCTACCTGAAAACATTGAATTCTCCCACCAGTTTTGTGCCAAGCCAATTTTTTCTCAACCTTACCGCCAACATGATTTCCTCAGCCAACGTACTCTGAACTTTGACAGCCACCATAGCTGCCAACATATCTGCTTGCAACCCCTATCAAGACATTTGTGATGATTGCAAATCTGACACTTGTGATGCTTTTGCTAAAGGTTGAAAAATCTGCACATATTTAGCAACTGATCCACATTCCTGGCTCACTGTTAACAAAGCTGACCATGCCTCATCCTGCACCTTGTATGGACAGGAGGCCCAATTGATCCAATCTACACACTCATACATGAAACCTGTAATGTGACCTTGCTCCTCAATCAGTCCTTGTTCCCACCCTGCCTGGTCTAATGGTAATTCTTACACAATTTGCGCAATCTGCAGCGAGAAAGGGGACTCTCCTACTGTTGCTTGAGCCAACCGTGCCTGAAACCAAACTCACAATACCACCTGATGAATTCTATCCAAAGCTTCCATGGGCAATGCCACATAACCTTTTGGAGATTTAGATACTACATGGCCCCCCATCACCTCCATTGGTCTCCCACCCCATACCCAAACCTCCTCTCTTATCACAAATACTAATGAGAAACTCACCATCACCACTGTCAAGACATGGAGATACCATTCCTCCCCTCCTGGGGCCACCACCTCTTCTCGGAGGCCCCCATGAGGCTGACAAAAATGTATTTGAGTTTTGTCTAATGTAATGGGTGGGCTTGCACCAATATGCAACGAAGGAATTGGGTACTAAGAGCCATGTTGCTGACCAAACTAGGGACAGGGCCGAAGAACCACATCCCTGAATCCTCCAGCCATGTTTCATCATTGCCATGTATTCCCACACCACTGTATCCATGACGCTGCACATCAACAGCAGGGTCTGGCTCCATGAGAGGGCTGAGAATGACGCCAACGCCACGCTAAGCTCACTAATTGAGCTCATCACTTGAATACGATAATATAATTTGAATAAAATAAGAATAAGATTTATGAGAGCATGTAATTTATTTTTTTTCCTAATCCTTCTTAGAAGAAAATTGGCCATTCAGGCACCAACCATCCCCTAATAAATAGCACTCTGCTAGTCTTCTAATAAGCTCATCTCTCTACACTAGGCTTTCTTGAACACCCTCCAACACATTGCTTGTGAAGACTCCTCATCCCACCGAATCATCATCCATGCTGTTTGAAACTCCAACGTCATATTCTCTCAGTTGCATCTCAATCTTGGAATGTCAAATCTCTCAACCTTGTTCCCACAAATCCCTGTATGACTCACCACCATCTTAGACTCTCTTGAATCATCATCCAACACTTCTCTCTTAGTTGAGGCCCTTCCTACCAAAGCTATGTGCGGATCAAGTGCAGCCTGATCTGAATCAATGTGTGGATCAAGTGCAGTCTGATATGTTACACTTAGGGCTGCTGAACATCTAAAGTAGGTTATGCCTATTGTAAGCCTTGAGACTTTTGAATCTCCCTTTAGCTGGTTAATCCCTTACTAGTTTTATAACTTGATTTTCGTTCAATTACTAAATCTAGCTGTCAGCAGCATAGTCTTATCTAAGTTAAGAAGACTTTTTCTATATCAAGTACACTTTCCCCTTAATATTTAAGTTTATTCCATTGAGTACTTCAAAGGTCCTGAAATATCTCAAGACTATTAAACTTTTCTCCCCACTTTATTGAAAAGTTATGGCGCTCCCTGTTATAACACTTTCTAAGTACCCCATAATCTTTAACAACAGAAATGACTAACAAACTTGTTAGCACTAGTGGGGACCAACCCAAAAAGGGGGACATATAAGCATCTTAATTTGCGGTAAGCCAAACAAAGAAATTATCATTATTAAAAAATCTTTATATGGTACCTTGGTTAATATCCTAAGACACCATATCAGACGGGGAATGTAACAGTTAAAGATTACAGTTTCTGACCGCCATATTATAAAATGATTCTTTGGTACACTGACAAGTAACCAAAGCAGCATAACCAAGTAGGGAGAGGTTTGGGGCAATGACAGTGCTAAACATTGAATACTACTAGTTGGTTATGCAAAGTCCTTGGGGTTGGTCTGACCCAACTGTGCAAAAGCTCCTCAAAACTGGACACCTGAAAAAGACCAACAGGTAAGCGAGGTATGCTAACCCTGAAACACCCTTTATTTTTATTCAGGATATAAAAGGGCCCTCTGACCAGAGCTCATCTGGGGAGCAACTGACAATGCTCCCAGGAAGGGAAAGCTAGGGGCAAAATTCTGAAGTGAGCTTCAGAATTGGTGGGCATGTCTTATAAAGGCTTCCCTTCAAGGCCTCACCCAAATCATTTATTAGGCTTGTATGAACATAATCTACAATTTGGGTGAGGCACAACCCAGCACTCAAAACAACTGAGCGTAAAATATTTTTAAAGAAATTTGACTCAGATTCAGAAAATCAGAATATGAGTCAAAATGCAACGATCAAGACAAACTCAATCATTACAGGGAAGGAGGGTTGTAGGGATATCAATGACTGTCAGACAATTGAAAGTCCAATATTGTAAAAAGGCATTATGGATAAAAATGATGATAAAATTGGCCAAAAGACTCTGGATAATTCACGGTGGAACCCTTTGTGATGGGGCAATACTTTTTTTTAATATAATAAAACATGGCCAAATAGCTCAAGTTTAGGTAACAGGAATATTTCAATCATCAGCAGAATCAAGGGAGCTCTTCTGAGGTCCCTCCATACCTTACCAATTATCTAATTTAAGCCACACCACAGAGAACATGCCCTTTTATAGTGTTGGAGAGGGTTTTGAAAGGTGCAGATATTTTCTCACATGGTGATTGGCTCAAGTACATTAGAGCATTACCTCATGGGCTTTTCATACCTACTCTTGACCCTCCATTGGCCCTTCTGATAAAGTAAGGCTGATTCAAGTGCTTCAATAGATCAAACAACCATATTTTCTAATTTGGCTTGAACCTAAAATGAATTTGATGCATATTGCACTTTGAGCCCAAGGTTAGCTTAATTAATATTCAGTGACATTGTAAGAGGGTTCATTTCTAAACTTCGCCAATATTAGTAATAAAACTATAAACTCAACTTTTTTATTTATTAGTTTTTGTTTTTTATAAGTGGTGAGACAAACCCCTATATAAGTTGTTGGATTAAAGGTCTAAAAGCACCAGCGAACCTCTTTAATACCAAAAATCCAACAATGACTAACAACATTTCTTCAAACACTTTTCTCTAAGCATTCCTGTTACACCAAGAAATTTTTTTCAGTTCCAAGGAAGTGGAGAAGATGCTTCCTATGGTGACATTTTTAAATTTAAACATTTTATAAAAAGAACTAGCTAGTTTTATCTTCAGATTTTTACCAAAAGACCATTAAATAGTGTCAGACGTTCAAGATGTTATCTAGATATATAAGGGAGATATATCACTAACTTACTGAATGATTGACTCATCAAAAATCTTTAAAAATATCAACCTACAAACTTGAAATTTGGCATGTAAGTTCCTTATGTGATGTAGGTATCAAAAACATTTTTTTAAATTTTATAGTAAATTAAAAAGTTTTATATAAAACAAATAAAAATCAGTATCCTTTAAACAGTATTTGGTATAATGTTGCAACTGAGCTGTTATATATTTGGTTGCTTCTATACTTTAAATGGTTTTGTCAAGAGGTTAGTGGTCATTTAACTAATCAGAAGTTAATCTAAAAACTATGACTTAAAACCCAATTGATAATATAAATACCATCTCTAGCATAAACGGTCAGTTTTTGGTTCTAAACTTAAACTTTATAAAGGTCAGTTGTTTGAATCCTGGAGCAATCAATTTTATTTAATAATTTAATGAATGATTGGGCTGCTTTAGAAAAGTGGTTTAATGTTTCACATCGGATCCCCAACTGGAGATTTGAATAAAGTCATGAGTTTAATGACAAAACCATTTAAAAAGGTTAATAATAAGTCTAAAACTGTCAGCCTAGATACAACCCTAATCCTAAATTAAATCATGGATGCCATCTCCCCCAGAAGAATGAATTATCTAGCCATTTCTTCACCACTTCAAAAAGAAGACTCTGAACATCATTGTTATGCTAAGTTTAATGCTCTCAGGGCCTCCTTTAACTGCTTTTCAAGTTTCTCAAAGGTCTGCACTGTGCCACTCCCAAACCATAAGCAAAGTTTTTAGTTTTTACCAAACAATATGCTTTTAGTTTTGCCAATGGCCACTGCTATTTTTATGGGCTCAGAAAAGCTTACACCAACCAAAAGTTTTTAACTTATCTGAAAACAAAAAGCTCTATCTTCTTTGTTGATATTATATTTTTATGGCCCCTCTCTACTGGCAACCCCACATGTATCTAGCAAAGCTCCAGAATTTTTTTAAAGCTGGTATTGTGTTTTGTGATCTCCCATTTGAGTGCTGAACATTCATCTATTATAATGTAGGTTAGTTTTCATGTATACTCAGGTAAAAATTTTAGATTTTAACTTACAAGGGAAGATATCTTATATGAAAAGAGTGCTTTGCATTTTGGCAGATATGGGCTTTTATATGGTTTTTGTAAGTAAATTTAGAATGCCTGAGCATTGATTGTCATAGATATTTTTGTTCAACAATCATCTTGAATCTACTAAAAAACACATTCACTTATATACTGACTGACATCTAAAACCTTTGAGTCTAATAGGTTCAATCTATTTGGGCGAGTGAGTGAGAATTAATAAATAATACTGAATCTATTTATTTATTTATTGCGAGGAAGGCTGACCATGGGACGGACACTTATGAATGTGACCCAAAAGAAACAAAACTTAGAACAGGGAAGGCACCCCAGAGAAGCGAAGCTATCTCTTGTTGCCAGCGGGAACGCCACTATGGGGAGGGGGAGGGAACGTGTGAAGGGGCCGTAGCCACAATTGAACACGTGTGGAGGAAAGGATCTGATTTGATGAACCAAACTGGGAACCAGGAGGAGACCAGCTGTTAGTGACGTGGTGGGAGGTATCCAAATATCCACGCCTGAGAGTGGTCCACCAAATGAGACCAGAATCTGTGGACAGCTTCTGGGAGGGTGGGGGTGGAGCCTGTGATGGCATCCAAGACAATCGTGTGGATGGTCCACATGGCGATTGCAACCACCAGAGCATGGAGGGAGGGTGGAAGGGGGAAGCCATTGATAAAGCAAACATATCTCTTGACAGACTGAAAGGGATGTGTTTGATCCTAACCAAGCAGACGTTGAACTTCGCGCCATATCACTCTAGAGGTAGGACACTTCTCCATACGGTAAAACAGCGTTCCATACTGGCCACACATGACGCAGGATGAGTGTAAAGCGTTAGAGCGCTCAGCCGTATGGTACACCCACCTCAGGCAGTGCCACACATGGGAACGGATTTGAGGCTGCAACAGAGGATGGTGTGCATATTTCCAGATAGTCTTATTAGTCTCAATGGAGTAAGGGATGTCCATCATGTCCAGGTAGTCCACCCTGGATAGGACATGGGGTCGTGTGGGGATCACGCCATCTTGGATGGGTAGCCCCTGTACCTCTTGTGTGAACTGAGGAGAGGGGTGGCCTCTCTGGGCTGTGTGTCCGCTAATACAAATTCTCCACTCAGCACTCTGCATGGAGAGGAGGATTAGTTTGTAGTGGGTTTTAGTCCCGTGAGGGCCTGTGGCCAATGGGTGTGAAGCCAGGTATTTCATCAAGGAGTGAGGGTTCGATGGATTGTTAAGGCCTAAGGCGCGGGAGAAGTTGGAGCGGGCCGCGCGGGACCAGTGTTGGGAGGGGAGCGTAGGGGCGGTGATGGCCGCAATCCAGGTGCCCAGGATCTTGGTAGCATGGGCTTTGAAGTCAAGCAGGCCCATGCCACCATAATGATGAGGGCCAAACATGACCTCTAGCCATACTGGTGGTGGGCGGCCTGACCAAAGCCATCCTTGCAGAAGGGCATACAAGGATTTGAAAAAGCTTGGGGAGAAGGGGATGGCGTGGGCTCCAAACCAGACTTTGGAGAGGAGCATAGAGTTGGCTAAAGCAACCCTGCCAGTAAGGGAGGTAGGGTGGGCTCTGAGGGAGGCAATGCGCTTCGTCACATTATCTAGAATACGACTTTCCATTACTGCTGATGCGTACCCACCTGCCTCCACCCACACGCCCAGATGGCGGACCGGCCCTATGGTAGGGCGTGTCATGAAGGGGAGCACTTGTGGGGCGGTGTGGGGTGAGCTGGGAGGGCGAGCATGTGTGCGAGCAGATGGGCTGGGCTGGGCACTGGTTGCTGGGGCCAGCAGGTTTGATACCGACCAAGGAGAATGATTTCAGTTTTGGAAGCGTTCAGTGCAGCATTACTTACCTAAGAATACTCCTGGATGAGAGCTTCAAGTGCACGTGCATCTTCATTATTAGACACCCCAACCACACAGTCATCTGCAAACGCCATCATCTTGACTGAGGTTTGGCCTGGTACATGGAACCCAGTGAGTTGGGCATTCACGTTTCAAAGTAGTGGGTCAAGGCTGAAGTTGTATAAGAGTGGGCTAAGGGGGTCCCCTTGTCATAAGCCCCTTTGAGGGCGTACTACTTCCGTTAGGAAGCCAAGGCCACGCACTGCCATTGTTGTAGATTCCGTGAGCAGCATTACCCAGTTGATGAAGCGAGGGGGTAGGCGGAATTGATCGAGGCAGGCCCTGAGGTATTCCCAGTTTACTCTATCATAGGCCTTCTGTTGGTCCAAGAATACAAGTGCCCCAGAGGCTGTGGACTGGCATGCATCAGCCACAGAGTGCACGTTGTCCCAAATTGACCTTCTGGGTATGAAACTGAATTGTTCTGGGGAGATGGTGGCAGATGCTACAATCCCTAAACGGTTAGCCATGATTTTAGTTAAAATTTTGTATCCATGTTAGTTAAAGAAATGGGGCGCCAGTTGGCTAAGTCTAGCTTATCCCCTTTCTGAAGAGTGTGATAGTGAAGGCCTCTAGTCCTCCTGTTAGGAGGCGCGTTTCCAGAAGGCTCTGGTTAAGTGAGGCAAGCAGCAGTGGGGATATATATTTTTTTAGTACTAGATGGTCCCAGTGGCGATATATATTTGAAGTACTTTTTATAGAATTCATATGGAATGCCATCTGGGCCTAGGCATTTACAATTTGGTGCACCGCGGATGGCTGTCCATAATTCATTTGGAGTAATCAAATTCATAATTTCTGGGTATCAGGAAATTGTGCGGATGTGGGTTCAGTCAAAAAATTCCGCCACTTTGGCCAGCTGAATTGGATGGATCAGTATAACTTGGAGTAATACTTTTGTATTTCAATTGCCACTTTAGCTGGCATATCTGTGATGGAATCATCCTATCTTTAAACCTGTGTGCAGGCCACGCTCTGGCGTGGGTCGAATTTTTAAAAAAATATGTGGTGCACTTGTCGCCCTCTGTAATGCGTTTGGCCCTGTACTGAACACAAACCCAATGTTTGTGTTGCCTTTTGAGCGCGTTGAGGTGGGTGGCTGCTTCCACCCACTTCTGGCCCCATGCAGGGCTATAGCCTGTAGCTGGGATGTTGGACTCCAAGTGTGCCAACTCTGCCAGAGCGCGCGAAGTGATGGCCAATGTGGCTATTGAGCACTGGGAGGAGAGGTGGTGAGAGTGGCGGATGGTATCCTCTTTGAAGGTTGACCATGTGGAGATGGGGTCTGCGCAAAATGGTGTAACAAACTCTTTTGCCAAAGTTTCTGATTCCACCCAAGTGGAAAATCCTGGCGACGCAAGTTCAGGAGGGCGGAATTTGCACCAATGTGGGGCCTTAGCCACTGTGACAGGTAGGTGGTAGGTTATTGAGACCAGTCAGTGATTGGAGAATTCAATTTTTGTTGTTTTGAAGTGGGAAATGTGGGGTTGGAATTTCGCCAGCTTAAGGATAAGGTTGATGCAGGTCATGGACCTTAATTGGCTGTTGTGGACGTGGGGGCGCATCATGTTTTCGAGCAGTGGGGCTTGCCACAGCAGCGCATCTATTAACCCAAGGGTGGCCTTTAGAACGCGAAGTTCTACGTGACCCTGGGGGGCATGGGAGGAGGAAGGCAACGGTCCGTGGGTGTGTTTATCCAACAGTTCATGTCGCCAACTACAAAAGGGTCTGGGGGTAATGGGAGGGATTTGACTGATGAGAAAAATGCCCAATGCTCTAGTGCACAGATTGGGGCATAGATGTTGATGATAGCATGCACCACGTCAGCCCATGAGAAAGTGACAACAAGGACTCAGCCATTGAGGAAGGATTCCAACAATAAAAATTTGAAAAATTGTTTTTCTGAACTAGCACTCCACAGTGCTCTGACCAAAAGGATAGGGATGGGAGGAGCATGGCTTTCCAAGCATCCTCGGAACCTCACAGACAGTAGGACTCCTGGATGGCCAGGATATCCACGGGTAAATTTTTTTGTAAAAAACTTAGTTTCCTAGCTTGGGACGGCGAGGCCTTGAGTCCAGCGATATTCAACGTCCCTAAAGTGAAAGTTTCCCCCATCACACCTTAGGTGCAAGGGGGTGGGCACCCAGGCCCACTAGCCTCCTCTAGATCCCCATGGGCCTTCACAGCAGCGTGGGTGTTTGCAGCAACGCTATCAGTAGTTTTGTTAATTTTAGCAGAAAGGTTTGCATTGGCTTTTGCCTTTGCTTTTTGTTTCCTCAATGTTAAACGAATTTTTTGCGGTGCAGATGAGTTTGGTGCACCAACGATTGGGTCAAAAAAATGTTCAGGTAGGTTGGACCCCAAGTCAGTTTCAACTGAGGCTTGGTTGTAAAGATCGGGTGAGATTGAGTCACCCATTGGATCCTCAGATTGGGTGGCCTAATCGGCATGGGCTTCCCAATCTGATTGGTTAAGGGATTCCCAAGTTGCTTCCACCACAAAGGTTTTGATGTCCTCCTGGCATTGGGAGTGTGGGATAGTGGTGGTGACTTTGGCCACTTCTTTGGCTGTGGCCCTATGGGCCTGCTTGGCCTTCTTCCGCTCTTGCGGGGAAATAGGTTTTACCAGTAGGTAGCAGCCTTGTGCTCCCCACAGGAAAGCCTCTTTGATGCTTGCAGTTGGTTCATAGTGCGCCTCTCCGCTGGCCATGGCCGCCATGGGGTGCTCTTGGAATGTGATGCCTTCCTTGGTGGGGCATGCATGTGCCTTATGGCTGAACACATCACAGTGGGTGCAGATGGGGGGCGCGCTGTCCACGGTTACCTGGAAAGGGTGGGTGGTATGCCCTTCAATATTGATAAATGTGGAGTGCGGGATCTGGGTTAGGTCCTTTGTGATCTCCTTGGTTGGGGTCAGAACTGTGATGGCTTTGCCGGTGCACAGGTGTGGCATCAGCATAAAGCGTTGCATTTCAAAATATTGTATTTCTCCATATATGGTGAGACCATCTTTCAGGTGCTGCTCCAAAATGGCACATTTTACCATAGTAGGCAAAAAGTCAAACGTGAGGAAAATTTGTTTTTTTTGTCCATCTGGTGCATTTGGTTTTGATGACCCATTGCCCTTCGGGGGAGGTTGATCACTATGCATACCACAGCAGCTTCGTCTGCTGCCTCCTTGTTTTCAAAACTGAGGTCCAGCCAACCATGTGACATGGAGTGATGTGTGACGTACACCGCGGTTGGGAAAAAAGTGTGCACATCCCCACAAAATTTTTCCCATAAAGCTGTTTGTTGGATGTCCAGAAACACATGGACCCCATATTCCACTGACGAGAGTGGTTGGGAGTGCGGCGTGTTGATGTACTGGTTGCATCGCGCTTGCCATGTGAGGATTTCTGAGGAAATAGTGACCGCTAGTTTTTTATTTTTTTCTATTCCGCCGGTTTCTCTGGGGCGTTTTTGAACGTTTGAGGCCAAGGGCCTACCACCTGCTCCTCTTACCTTACTTGTCCAACTGCTTCCTGACATGGGCGCAGACTAATCTCCTCTGTGAGATTATCAAACTAGAATCAGACTTGAATTGAATAAGTTGCAAAATTGATTTCAATGAGAGAGAGAAAAGTAAAAATAATACTGAATCTAAAAACTATCAAATTGATAAAAGTAAACAAGGTAGGTCGACCTTGGGACAAGTATAGCACACTGAGTTTTTAGCTTGTGCTGGTTTCAAACCTGTTATAATCAAAACCCAACCCAGAGTGGAGCAGAGACCACCCCGCTATGCTACCACTCCTCTTACAAGTCAGATAGGGTCAATCTATATGGGTGAGTGAGTGAGAATTAGTAAAGATTATCTAAGTCACCAAATTGCTCATCTGAGACTAATTAAGTCAGATCATTTCAATCTATTTAGGTGAGTGGGTGAGAATTGGCATTTATTATTAAATAATTTACCAAATGTCTCACCTAAAACTAAATAAAAATTATTGTTAGAGTTTTAAGTAGATTACACAGGGAACAATTTTTCTGTTGCATGAGATATCTTAACTGTTTCTATGTATTTTGACATCGGTGATTCCAAATATGAAGTCAGATTTACTTTGTATATTTTAATTTTCATGTAATACAGCTGATATAGAATCATCTTCCCCCCACTTTATATCAATACTTGGCTTGATAAAGCAATTTGTAAAGGGCTCTGATTACTGGACATGATGTTTTTAATACATTGTTTCTGCTTTTCCTGGTCTGTCATTCAACAAAATAGAAGCAGGAGTATTTCCTAGTCCTTATATTTGATTTCTTATACAAGAAAAAGAATTTGTCAGGAACATGGATCAAAAGGAGAGAGAATCATGGATGTCTTTTGTAGTAGTTATGAACAGGTATATTAGAAACAAGAAGACAGAAAGCTATGTACTTCTGGTTCAAAGGATGCTAAAGACATTTTGTGATCTTGGGCACAACATGAGTATTAAGATGCACTTCCTGAATAGCCATATTGATCGATTTCACAACAACCTTGGGAATATTAGTGATGAGCAGGGGTTCTGCTTCTATCAAGATCTGAAGACAATGGAAAAGCGTTATAAAGGGCGATGGGACATGCATATGTTTCAGACTACTGCTGGAACATCATTTAAAACTATCTTGATCAAGTCCACAAATGCAAGAGCTACAAGTGCCACTTATTGCCTGAATGAGTTTTGCATGACCTATATGCCACATTGCTGCATTGTTTAATTAACATCTTCCATCTGTATTTACATATTAATGCTATAGTTAATAAATTTAAATGTTTGTATTTAATAGTGTTTTATGTCATATTTACGCTCAAAATAAGTGATTTTATTTCTTTGCATTTAGAAACTGTATGCATAAATTGTATGCCATTGCATATTTTTGTGATTAAATGACTTATATTATCACCATGAAGGTGATTAAGATAACATTCCACATTTTTAAGTTGAGTAAATGCTGAAAAGTTCAAAAATTTTAAATTAAAAAAGTGTTAAAAACAAATTGCAAAAATGTAGCTTCCAAAGAAAACTAACTCCAGATATGAAATCAGCGCACACAAATTAGTTTAGACCAAGCGTTTTTTATCAAATGCAACAAAATTTGTTCACCAAAGTTTTATAGCTTATTAAGTGGATTTAGGATAGACAGCTCACCAGCCATAAGGGCAACAGCAAAGCTGTTGGTCCAAGTGGCTTGATAGTAGTGCTGGCAAAGTCTTTAAGCTGACAGTGCAACACATAAATAAACCCAAGCAATTCTGGGTAAATCCACTTGTAAAAACTAATATAATTTATAATTATATGGTAAGTTATAAACATCTTAGTAATGTAGGGGTATTTTAATGTTTTTTATATAATTTATAAATCTGCCCAAATTTGGTTCCCCTAATCAATAAAATACTTTTAGCAAGTTAAGTTAAACTTGATAAGTAGTTTGGAAGACGTGTCATAAACACATAATGATTTTCAATATAAAGAGATGTTTTAGGTAGCAGGTTGGTGTTATATGATTGGTTTAATTAGTTTTTTATCTAGGTGAGTGGTTAATGGTTTTTAGTTGATTTGATATAACGCAGTTTATTTTTTGGGGATGATTAGTTATTGGTTGATTTGATAGTTCAATTAAGTTTAGCTAAGTGGTTGGTTGTTATCTTTGATTTGATTGAGCAACTAGATTTGACCAAGTGGTTATTTCTTATCTATAATATAAAATATAAATAAATCAATTCAGATCTGAAGTTCTAAAAAACCGTAGCAAAGCTTGGGTAATGAATGCTAGTTCTAAATGAACTTTAAATCTCAAAACATAATTTTTATACAACAAGGTCTCAGCTACACCAGCTGTTTAATTGAAAACTCTGAAAAGATGCATCCACATTAATTTTATTTCTATTATTGGAGCCCTTTATAGCTATAATGGTTTATCAGGATATAGCAAGTATATACCTACTATAATAATATATCTATATATTTAGTTAATTGTTTGCTAAGTACTTCCAATGCTCCATCTATTCTAGTTAGATGTATCAAAGTACCTACTAATTAATGTTGATCACTCACTAAGGACTTTTCTGTAACATTATTATTCCAGACATGCTGAGCAACAGTTTTTGCAAACTATCTATGCTTCTTTGCTGAGGCTCTCCACCATTCTGGTGATCACCTGGCCAATTTGATTAAATACCTCAGCCAATCCTAACTAATTACTTAAATTACTGCCAGTTGTATCTTATGCATTAGTGTGTAATACATAAAACTTTTTCTATAGTGGCTCTCCTCCATACTAGTGTTTTTATAAGGCACCTAGAAAAGATTTTCAGCAATTAATTTGCATTTTCCTCCAATCTTTTGGTTCTTGACAGCATTTATAAGTTACTTTATTTCTCATATTATCAGTTTTAGGGTTTATCACAGCGAAAATAAACAAAAACCCTACAACCTATTTCCAAATGGAATTTAACAAGCTGCCGCTGGCCTGCCAACCCAAAATCCCAACTTCAACCTACCCTGATACTAATATTATCTTCACTTTTCTCCTCTTTACCTAGTATCTATAGCAAGGTTAGGAAATGTCGCGCTCAACTGCCAACACCAGTGGCATTTCATCAATAATTTGCTCTGTTTTTACTATAAAGGTTACTATGGCTTATTGAATTCAGCTAGTCTAAATGTCAACCTCCTGACTACATTCCCTTATGTACCATATCCCCTGGATGGCAGTTTGTTATGCTTTTGTTGGTTTTTGCATCTCTGTTGTGTTACCTGAGATAATATCCTGCAATCATCTGGGATAAATTACCTAAATCCTGTCTTTTCATCAAATTAAGTTTGCTAGTTAGTATTAGCCTATCAGCTTGTACTTATTGTCAAACAATTTTGAGGCAAGAGAGGGTGCATATAACTATTAACTGCCTCTTTTCTTTATCCAAATAAGCAAAATAAAAAATGCAAATGGCTACTAAATAATTCCAACATGTACAATTTTAAATATTTAAGATGGGTCGACCTTGGGACAAATATACCACAACGAGAATTTTTCTAGCCAGTACAGGTTTCAAACTCAAAACCTGCACTAGGGTGGAAGGAGTTTTACCTGCCCAGCTAACCACCCTACTAAAAACATGTACAATTTTACACAGGGTATTGTATCTACTTGGGTTCATAGAAGTTTTCTTGTTAAGGAATGGGACTGGTGGCAACTCTCACTCTTATGGAAAGAGTACCAATTGTTAAAGTATGGCTTTGTTAATGATCTTTCCCAGAGATTAATTATACAGGTTCAGTTATGTTCACAATTGGAGTTGCTTTATAGTAGTAGATATATTTGAGCAATAATAGTATGATGAAAGTTATCTGTAGTTTAATAAAAAACCAGATTTAGTCCAGCGCTAAACTTAGAATGCTCCACGAAATACTGATTAAGTTGAAAATTATGGACTTCTTCCAATTTCTGGATGAACTTAATCCACTCTCAGATTCAGAGATTCCTGGCCCTAGTTCCCGTCATGCTGAATCGGCAGAGATCTGTTGAATAAGGTCTTCTTCTCTTCTAAGGACATCCAATCATTACTTTTTATCCACACATAAAAGAGTTCACTGTTATTGTACTACAACAATAATTAACTAAAGATGAGTAGAATTATTAATGCTATTAGCAATCTTAACAAATTTTAACAGTCTGCTTCTCATTATAAAATGTAGGGAATTTATAGAGAGTTTGGCACTCAACTCATTGATTGGCATCTAAGCTATGAAACGGCAGCCATTGACATTGAATTTCCCTGAAAAGTCTTTTACAGCAATGGTCCTCTCCATTTGGCTAAGGATTCCTCCGTCAGACATCCCCAAGACCTGACAATGGAAAGAGCCAGAAAATGTGACCTTAGTGTTTCTGCTCAATCACAGCAAATCAACCACATTTGGCTAGTGACCTGCTTAGATAATGTGACTCTTTATCCATTATAGAAGTTATCAAACAAACTGATTGAATTTCTAGTTGAAGGTGGCATCAATCGCCTCACAACTGTAGATTAAATTCCCAATTAGAGGTGAGGAAACCTGACCAATCCCAATCAGAAATCTAATAGTTAATCAATTATCAACTATCAGATGCCCCAATTTCGTCTGCAACTCTGCTCAATATATATTAAGCATTTGCACTGATTAATCCCCCAATGGACCTGAACTTGGCAAATTATCCAAAAATCTCTGGACATTATTAACCTGAAATTGAGGGCAATCAATATCCAATTATTTGCTAGCAGGAATTATCCTCTAGTGAACCAGAAGATAAGCTAGGAAGCTGAAAAGGTGGACAAAAATCCCAACACATTTCTTCTTGCTTAGATTGCCAGTTGAATAAGATTGGGACAGGAGAATGTTATCTTGGGCCAGGTTAAATACTTCTTAGTTTCCAGTGGAGCACAGCCATTCCGCACTCAACACTGCTCATGAAAGCCTTTGTCTTGCGATTCTCTTCCTTTCTTCCTCGCTGCAGCCTCCTCAGAGCACAGTCCTCATGACCAACTGCCATGCCATCCTTTTCAGTTCTTTTGCACTGATGCTAGTTCCAGAAAGCCAGTTCCCCCAGTCAGGGAATATGAACTTTTGTCATTTTTAGGATCTTGGTTTGGCATCCTTTATTGCTTGATCTCCCTCCTCATTCTAAGCATGTGGTTACTACCGTCAATGTCTTTCTTGCAGTAAAATAAGAATGGTTAAATAATTTGTTCTGGTTATTTTTTCTATTAATAACATTTTTGCTCATATTTTTCATTTTTTTTTCTTCTTTGAAGAGCTTATTTCATAAGATAGAAATAAATGCGCCAATATTAAAGCTTAATTTATTTCAAAGTAAATAATGTTGACAATTATATAAAGCACACCATCCCTTGTCTGTCCAGCTCATATATTGAATTCTTCTAACTCTTGGTACCAGCAATATCAAGTCAATCTTTCTAGCAAAGATGACCGTCTTTTCCAATTAATGAGTCATGCTGCTTGAATAAATCTGTTTTATGGCTCCCCCAGGACCCATAATCCAATTTTAGTGCATGTAGATAGTCCCTCCGCTAAACTACTAGAAACAGTATCTGATCCCAATGAAACCAAAGTAGCCACTATCTTAAACAAATCTCGGCCAATTCTCCCTCTTCCATTGGTTCCCAAATTAGACTTAAAACATTCTGCTATATTTGTCTCCTATCATGGATAAGCCAATTATAATCGTTGATCCTATCAAAACAATGCCTTCCAATATCATTTAGTCGTTTTGTGCCAGCTCTAATTTGCTTCCAGAGCTCTTTTTTTCATCTCAGCCAATATTATAAACCAGCCGTTCTTTTGACCAAACTAACTATTAGGAATCGAAAAAATTTAAGCTCCCATATGCAGAATTAAGGAACTGAGTAACAGAGGCCCTTGCTGAGGCTCTGAACACCTCCAAACTCTCAAGAATTTTAGATCAATATGTTGTAGCTTATTCACTTTTGTTTCATGGACCAAGTCTTTCAAAGCTGGACCACAAAGCTTCCAGCCTCCCTGACTACCATCATTTGTTCTGTTTCCAATAACAAGAGGCTTGTAGCCATCACCTTCAGGATGCCATTCACTCTTTGCACGACTACCTCATCTCTGGAGCTTCACATTGATACTTCCCCTAATGGCACTGATTGGAGTCATAATTCAGTAACTTCTTACCATAATACTTTGCACCATGCTGGCCCAAATGTCCAAGGTTCTCAATGAAGCCCGCTGGCAAGCAATCAAGGCTAAACGTTCAGCACTGGTGCCCTATCATGACTATTCAGGAATATTTTCTGACTGCTCTTTCTTTATGTAGCTTATTACCCAATCCAGAGTATCTCATTTGGAAAGTTACAACATCTTAATTCATCTTTCCCTAATCACATTCTCTCAGGGCTCAGCTTCTGCTCAACGAAATTGGCTTTTATTGGGTCTAGCCTTTGCTAGCATTTGATATCAAAAAGATTTTAACGGTTTGTACATTCCTGCTGTAATTAAACTCTCCCTCCCCCATGAGGCAACATAGGCGAAATCATCCCAAATTGAGGATATTTATTAACAAATTATAAAATATATGACGTTTTATGTCTTTTTCTACTTCTTTTTCATATTTTATCAATTCTTTATTATATATCTCTTATTTTTATATAGAACATGACCTTTATTTAGTTCAACTGCCCATCTTTTTATTATTCCCCCAAACTGGTTCCTAGATATACTCTGACCTACCAGTTTTCATGGTACAGAGGTCTTGTTTTTAAAACTTAACTATTTATTTGGTTTAGCATTCCTTTTTTAGAACTCAACCAAAAATGTCAGGACATACTATCTCAATCGTTAAGAAGTCCTTTGGGAACACTCTCATTTTTTTTAAATCCACTAATTTCGGTACTTTTCATGGACCCTGTTAACAATTCTTCCATCTGTGAGGCTCTTGATGGAATATGCATCCATAACCATCTTGGTGATATTCTCAAATGGACCTGACCACAGCACACCTAAATTGTTTCTTCTTTTGAAGCCATGCATGTCACAATAGGATAATTTATTGTCTACATGATATTTGGATAATGTCAGTTGGTTCTTATCATCCATCTCTTGACCTTGGTCTTTTTCTTTAAGGTCATATTGAATTCTTGCAACTGCATTTCAATCAGGATATCCAAAAGTCAGATTATGTACGGCTTGGCACTTATCCTCAAAGTTAGTTTGACCACAAAATATAAATTTGGTGGTAACGCGGCCTTTCTTCCATACAACAATTTGTACAGCGTTTTTCTGTCACTGTATGGTGACTAATGTTGTATGCAAATGTCTCTGAACTGAGGTAGTTTCCTACACGTAGGTTTTTCCAGTGACCAGCTTCCTCAGCATCACAGACAGCGTTACATTTACTCGTTTTACTATTCCATTTATTTCCAGCTGGTAGGGTACTGACATGAATCTTCAGATCCTCTTATTTTGTTCAACCTTAGAAATCACATGGATGTGAAATTCATTCTGTTGTCACTCAATAAGACTTGCAGACATCCATGGTGATAAACAACTTGATACAGGATAAACCATGCAGTACTTGTTGCATCCATTTTCACCAGGGCCTTTGGCTTGACCCACCTGGTCAGATAATCAATAACAAAAATAATATATGACTCCCCCATGCTTCAAGTCAGTGATCCCATCACATTGATGGACACTGTATGCCAGGAAAATCCAGGTAGACCAGTTGATAATAGTTGTGTTCTTGTGTGGTTTATTAAACTGGCACTCCATGCAGCAAGCCAAATAATTCGTCACATCATAGTTGACAGACTACCAGTAATAGTGCTGGCGATTGTGGTCAGTTGAATTCCTCTGGCCTCCATGCCTGACAACCTTATGTGCAGCTTGAACTATTGCCGCTCATTCTGATGGTTTTGGGAATAGCAGTCATTTTTCCATAGATTTGCCTTATATACTTGGCACTCCTTGGTCTCAGTGTTTTCCATTACTTTTCAAGTTGCACCTTGGATTTCTTAGGGCTTATTCCCGATTCTCCATTGACCATTCTCATAAACAGCTCATCAGCCTGTTGGTGTACCACTTGGACTATTGGTACCTTGATAGACCATCTGCATTTTGAAGAGAGGCTCCTGATCGGTGTAATTATCTCAAAGTCATAGGCTTAAAGTTTCAGTGCCCATCAGGCCAAATGTCCTTCCAGTTCTTTCAGGTTATGCAGCCAATGCAGAGAGGAGTTGTCTGTCACCACATTTAAAGTGAATACTGTGAATATGCACATGAAAATGCTTACAGGCGTAAACCACCGCATGCCATTCATGCTCAGTAACAGTGGAAAACCATTATGTTGCTTATAATGTCTTGTCCATGTAAGCTACTGGATGCTCATCCAAGAAATATCCACTTGACTCAGGACAGAGTTATTTCCGTTAATAAAGCATTAGTCTGCACTATAAACTCCCAATTGATATTCAGATATTTAATAATCAGAGAATTTAAAAGACAATGACGTGACTCATCAAAAGAATCGTGGGCCTCTTTATTCCACACAAGTTACTTTCTTCAGATCCCTTAGCAAATGGAAAATGGGCTCAGCAATTCTTGAAAAATCCCATATGAGTATTTGGTAATATCCAACTATTCAAAGGAACACTTGGATATCTTAAACACTTCTTGGGATAGCCATCCGCTATGGCTTCAATCTTCTGGGTTTGCGGCTTCAGTCCACTGGGGCTAATAACAAACCCACATATTACAACTTTTAAAGAAGTGTCACTTTCTCAGCTTAATCTTCATATTAGCTCAGGACAGCCTCTTGAAGACTTCTTCCAAGTGGTGCAAATGTTCAGTGAATCATTTAATTGAACACATTTTTGTCATCCAAGTACACCAGGACGCAGTACAACCTCAAGTCATCAATATGGCGTCCATGACTCTTTGGAACGTTGCAGGCGCATTGCAAAGACCTTGGGGCATCTGTGTTGGTTGATATAATCCCCGCGCGGTGATTATTGTGCACTTCTCTTGGACTTCAGTTGGCAAATTTCATTTGCCAATATCCCAAGATTAGATCCATTGCAGAGAAATAATTGCTTTTCCAAAATCATCTAAAGCATCATTGATTCATGTTAGTGGATACAATTGCTTCTTTGTTATCTTGTTCAGCCTCCAATAGTCAATCACCATCCAATTAGAGCCGTCCTAATTTTTCACTATCAGGATAGGGCTCACCCAGGGGCTTGATGATGAACTAGGAGCCTGTGCTCCACTAGTTTGCCGATTTCCTCTTCCACTACCACCATAGCTGCCTTTGACCATCAGATTTGTTTAATCTGTATTGGTGAATTTTACCTGGTGTTGACTTTATGGATTACATTCTTTGCACATCTCAAGGTGTGATCATCCTGAGAAAAGACTTCCCAAAACTTTTTAAATAGTTTGAGCACCTCCTCCTGCTGTCTTTCTGTCATATCAGCGAGTTTCAATCAGTCAACACAAAAATTAATATTATTGGCAACCCATGCTGGCAATCCCATCTTGGAAAGGGTCCCAAAATCATAATTACGCAATTCTGCCATCAGGATCAGATGGAAAAATGTGGCAATCTGATTTTTCTCAATCTTCATCAGTTTTCCACTCAAATTCTCAGGAGAACTCAGATTTTTCCATAGCCTGGCATCACTATTCCAGGCGCCACACATGGCTCTACTCTGGACTTCTACCATGGGCTACTGATCTAACCATACAAAAGCTCAGATATTTCTAGAGTCAATCATGTATTGATTATTATCTGCGATCCTGGAAGTATGGTACTCAATTTCTTGGTTTGTAAAGTAGTTCCCCACTTTTCCAAGATTTCTGTCAGCATTTCCCTTCACTTTTGTCCAATCAATTGGTATCGAATTGGGATAATGCCATCATTGTAGATCAAATTAATGAATTATTACTCTTGGTAAGCGGAGTTTCCCTGTCTCTCTGATAAACCAGAGGTTGCATTTGACCCCATATGGTCAACATATTGTACTCAAAGTTACATTATACTCTATATTTCCTTAAAAAACTTGATCCTGAAAATAATGTCATAGTTTTGGTTAGCCAAAACTATAGCTGGTGTGGATACCACCAGGGATCCAAATATGAGAGGTAATGCCCTATATGCTCCACAGAAGATGGTCATATCCAGCCTGGCAAATTCTAATTCTTTATTATGTTCCAAATTGGGCTTAATTTTCATTTTATTCACCAGCTTGGTCAAAAAGATATTAATTGCGCCCCACTGTCAATAATCACCTGCACACATACTCAATTGATCACTATATCAGTATATTTACACTCATAGTATTGCAAACTAGGATTTACTGAGTGTATAGTGACGCTATTGCCAAAATTGAGGGTGTAAATTATTTGCTCAGAAAAATTATGAAAAGATTCCTTAATCATAATTAGGGATTGAAAGATTCACCTTAACTAATTTGATATTGGCCAGTTCATCCAGATTCTCAGTGGATCGTACCTTATCTGCTAATTGGCGTGCTTATGGGCAAGCAACCTCCTTGATTATTTTGGGGTCAATCCCCTTTGCTCCGCTCTGGTTTAAGCATTGACGTCCAAGTATACCACTTGATAAAGCTGATCCTGCGCGTTATATTTGACAAACAGATTACTGATGCCAATATCCTCATTCAGGATATCAAGAGAAATGGGTTCAACCACAGCTCTAGACTAGCCACATATGGTCCGCTGGCCTTTTTCCTGACTCTTGTGCGGGTTTTGCTTCCTTAGCCTGCACCATGTTAATTTTGCTCCTTAGGCTTCTTGACGTAGCATTAAGCGAAGTGGATCTTCCCTCTGCACTGGTCGCAGCACATGTTACTCTTATCTGTCCATTTGAATGCCTCAGGCTTGTTTTACCTGCACTGTTTGATTTGTTAATTACTTAGCAGATTTGACCAATTTGATGGAATTGAATTTCTGACTGGGTTAGGCTTGAAGCTTTAATTAGGGGCCTCAAACGTGGCTCCTAGCATCTTTAAGTTATCATAATTTGCATAGTGGTTATTTTGGTGACTAATGTGGAAGAAATCATATAGTGTAAATCATGGTAAGGCTGAAGAGACACTTGTAACATGATCCACGTGCCAAAATTGGTCAAGTCTTTTTCTCCAACCAAAAACTTTAGTTCTTGGTAGAATCATTTGGCGAAATTTGCTCAAGCTTTGTATTTCAGTAATTGGATCCATATAAATTCTTTCTAGAGTTCCAACATATGCTAGGGAATTCCAAACTCCTTCATAATTGCAGCCTTGGCCTCAGAATAAGACCAGCTGTCTCCCTCAATATAAAGTAACACTAAGTTTTGGCAGTCAGTATCCTAGAATTAATGACCGTCAAAGCTTTTTGTATATTGCCACACCCAAACATAGTCATGTCAAACAAGCAGAAGAACGCAAGAGCGTTATCCCACTGAAAAGTAGTTAGTTTTGGTGTGGCTTTCAATTAGTCCAAATTTTCATTAGCCGCCACTATCAGCTCTGCTACCTGACTGACTAGAAAAGTAATTTCTGAGGTCATCTCTGAAATGGTAGCAAATGATGTCAGCATATTACTAGGAGTTGTTGATTTATAACTGGAGTGCTAGGGGTCTTTCATTGGCGTCAGTCACCACATAAGGCTCACATTCAGATTCTGATTTTTCAGTTCGTCAACTTGTTTCACTAGTCATTCCATGTCTGGGCTGAGAGAGCAAAACAAACGCAATCCGCTTCACATTCTTTTTCAAGAATAAAACTTCTTTGATCAAATCTCCTTCTTTATTTTTCAATTACGTTGCTTTTTTGAGTAATTCATTCCTAAAGTTGGAAACTTCTTCTATTCCTTCCTTGATATTAGTGACTCTCTCATCTAGGCAGCAAATTCTCTATGATTAGCTGAGATCAAGGCTTTCTTAATAATGGTTGCCAATTACATACATAGATTTCTTTTTTCTCCTTATATGACATCGTAGATTGGCTTATCGTACTTAACTACCCCTGTAGTGAGCACCAATTGTTAAAAACTGTGATGTTGGCTACTCTAAGTCTGTAAATAGTACCATTTGTTATAATCTAACTTCGTTGGTGATTATCTAAGTGATTAATTGCATAGGTTTGGTTATGTGCATAATTTGTGTTGCTTTATATTAGTAGATATATATATACAAAAATAGTATGATGAAATTTATCTGTAGTTTAATAAAAAAACCAGATTTAGTCCAGCGCTAAACTTAGAATGCTCCACGAAATACTGATTAAGTTAAAAAATTATGGACTTCTTCCAATTTCCGCTGAACTTAATCCACTCTCAGATTCAGAGGTTCTGGTCCTAGTTCCCATTAAGCTAAATTGGCAGAGATCTGTTGGTTAAGGTCTTCTTCTTTTCTAAGGACTTCCAATCATTACTTTTTAATCACAAAAAAGAGTTCACTGTTATTGTACTACAACAATAATTAACTAAAGATGAGTAGAATTATTAATGCTATTAGCAATCTTAACAAATTTTAACAGTCTGCTTCTCATTATAAAATGTAGGGAATTTATAGAGAGTTTGGCACTCAACTCATTGGTTGGCATCTAAGCTATGAAACGGCAGCCATTGACATTGAATTTCCCTGAAAAGTCTTTTCCAGCAATGGTTTTCTACATTTGGCTAAGGATTCCTCCGTCAGACATCCCCAAGACCTGGTAATGGAAAGAGCCAGAAAATGTGACCTTAGTGTTTCCGCTCAACCACAGCAAATCAACCACATTTGGCTAGTGACCTGCTTAGATAATGTGACTCTTTATCCATTATAGCAGTTATCAAACAAAATGATTGAACTTCTAGTTGCAGGTGGCATCAATCTCCTCACAACTGCTGATTTAATATTCAATCAGTCAGTGATGAAACCCAACAAACTCAATTAGTACACTAAAAAGTTAATCAATTATCAACTATCAGATGCCCCAATTTCATCAGCAACTCTGCACGATGAGATCTTAAGAATTTGCATAGATTGATCCCTGACTGATAAAAACCTGGTGAATTACCAAGAAATAATAAATATTAGTAAACTGAAATTGAGGTAAACCAATATTCAACTTATTCTCTAGAGGCACATATCCTAGCAAACCAGAAGATTACCTAGGAAGCTGCAAAGGTGGATAAAAATCCCAACATCTTTTCTGCCCTTTTTACCTCTACAAAAAGAACCTGGAGGAGAAATTGTTGTGATTTGGAGTGTCAACAATTTTATGAGCATGGTGAGAATGACTTGAGCTTTGTCAGACAATTGCCTCCTAGGCTCCAGAAAAGGAATGTTGTGGGTGAAATTCGGCTGAATAGGGGCAATGTCAGGCGTTTACAAGTCCACGATAATGAGGAATTGAATTCATTAATGATGATTTAGTTGGCCAAAAGACCCTGGCCAATTTTCAATGGAACCCATAAATGGGGGTAACATGATTTTGACTCCTCTCCAGGAAAAGAAAATCACTAAACAAAAGTCGGGTTACTCTGACCACAAAGCAGACCATGGGGCATCCATTGGCTGGTGCTTCCCCAACCATGCCCAGGTCCATTCAAGCGCCTACGTGGGGGCCACCCTCTTTTATAGGTGTGGCGGGGGTCCCCCAAGGTGAAAGGAATTTCTCAGATGGGGATTAGCTGAAATACATCAAGTCATTACCTCATGGGTACGTTTTGGCCAATAGTGATTCCCCATCCATCATTTCATCAAAGAGATGCAAGTTTAAAAGCCTTGATAGGCTATGATTACATATTACTAAATCAGAATTCCTTAAGCTATTTGAACTTTGAGCCTCAGCACTTTAGATATTCCTATCAACTTATTTTATGGGATTCTCTCTTTTACCCACGCGCAGCCCATAATAAAAACCTTAAACCAAAAACCACTTTCATATCTATTTATTCTCTTAATTTCCATATAACTGGTGAGAGAAGTTCCTCACTTCTATTGTTGGATTTGAGTCTAACAGCACCTGCGAGCCTTTTCCCAGCTCAAAATCCAACAAGTGGTGCTCACTACAGGGGTCCTGTACACCGCAAAAAAACGTAATAATAATGGAGGCCGTGTGGGGTGTTAATCCTTCTAGCCTTTCCGCTGATAACAACCCTAGGCTAGCACTTGTGGAACAACAGCTATCCAGTGCTTTGTCTCACCTTAAAAATCTCGAGCAGCACCCATTTCAACGGCCAGTCATACAATAACCCCCTCTGCAAGATAAGTTTACACCTGGCGAGAGCAGCATTGCCTCCTTCCACTATGTTTATGAATCTGCGATGGAAGGAGCAACTGACCAACAAAAAATCCGGTAAATTCTTCCCTGCTTAAATCGTTTAGCTCAAGAAATGATGGTCCCCACCATGGTCAACCTCAGCACACCAGCGGAGGTTAAGCAAGCGCTTCTTAATGAGTTTGGCTCAAAACAGAGCTTGCAACAGAAGAAACAGGCCTTTATGTGCAGTAGTTTGCAAGAGGGAAAATTGATTCCCTCATTTGTTGAGCGCTTCTATACAAAAGCTCAACCTCTTTTGCTTGCCAAAATGCTCCCTCTCAATGATGCAATTGCAGCAATCTTGGCTGGCTTAGCATCTCTTTATTCCTTGGTGATGCATCTCTCTTCAGTAAAGCGCACTTTCACAACTGTAAGAGATATCAAGGAGGCCTTATTAGCAGCTAAAGATATCTATGAGCTTGACCCTACCCAAGGGTGTTTGAGTCAAGCTGCTACGCAAACAGGTTTAGCTTCCACTACAACTGTTAACCTTTGGAAACCTGCTCTTGTAAAATTTCCAGTACAAACAGTTACTCCTTCCTATAAAGATAAGCAGATGGTAATGGCTGTGACAGGGCAGTGCTTCCATTCATCTTCAGGTCAAGATACTCAGTTGTGAAAGCAGTTGACCCTTTGCCTTGTCTATCTTCTTCTTCAGAGAGGCCTTCCCAAGTGGTCACAAAGCCTGCACTTCAGCCTAGACCACATTCTCGGGTTCCAATCACTCCTACTAACAATGTGATAAATTACCAGGTCACAAATGCTAAACCGCCTGTTTCATAAAAGCACCCAGCCACTGAACGACCCAAAGCTGTTAAAGATAAAGTATCTATTCTCCAGAGCTATCCCCCTCAACCTCTCATTCATATAACACTAGTCTGAAGTCTATCTCCTTGAGGCAACATCAACCCCCTGCTTTGAAGGTCGAAAATCAAGCTGTGGCAGTTCCAACGCTTTTCCCAAAAGTTTATAAGGTGGAGGAACATCCCCAGGACTTATCATCCCATAAGGGAGGCTTGAACCTAGCCCTCCTACTATGGGCTCCCTAACCTGCTTTGATAACCCCTCTGATAATGAGTTTAAGGGGGGTGATGAAGATGTTGTCATTACGTTTTAGGAGCCCCAAGTGAAGTGGAGTACCTGATTTTTTGAACCTGGATAGAGTAAATTGGGCTAAGATCCCTCGTCACACTTATCTTCAACAAGTGATAAGGGGTCTCAAGACTATTGAAACTTTTAGTGACGCGGATCAGCTCATTGCCACATTTCTCTGATCTACCCAAAGTGTGCTTACCATGCAGACTATCCAGGAGAAATACCCTGAAACTGCAAAACGTCTTGCTTCCACTTTTCATCTAAAAAAGGTCCTTGCTCTTCCCCGCTCATTAAGTGGTACTCTAATTAAAGTCAAAGTTGTTGTTTATGGAGCGCAGGTTAAAGCTATCCTTGACACTGGGTCCACAGTAAACGTCATGTTAACAAAGCTCATAAAGAAAATTAAGCTGGCTCCTTACCTTAAATACACTCAAGAGTTTGGAACGGCGGGACCAAACAATACCCGCGCCATTGGAGCCTACTCTTCTCTGCCCATACGGTTTGGGAAGCTTCTCTTGTCAACTCCAGAAGTGGCTTTGACTAATAATACCTACGATTTACTCATTGGCTCCCAAAGTTATGCTTGAATACAAAGGTGTTATTAACTTGAAGCAGGGATATATCCCCTCAGCTTAACTATGAGGTTCATATGTTTCTGCCTATTTATGAGCTCAATAAAAAGGATTATGTTTGCACAGTTGAGTATCCCTCCTCCAGTTTTATCCCCGTATTACACAATGGCAGGACGGCATACAAAACTGTTGCCTTTCTCAGTGGATGCCCGGGAGGGTATCCCTTTCTATGCTTCTGAAGAGGTGGTCATTAATGATAAGGAACAAAGGGTAGTTGACGCGAATATTACCATGCAAATCCCCCACAACTATCTACTGCACCTCATCAACATAAATTAAAGTCCTTTTAAGCCCAGAGTTTTACTAGGCGTGTTAGATCCCGCCTATCATTGGCCTATTAACCTTTTGATGGGGAATTCTTCCAAGAAGGATATGGTGGTAAAAAAGCATCAGTAATTGGAAGAGGCTTGTGATACCCATTGAGGACATCAAGCAAGTCCACTGTAATGGGTCTATGGCAGATATGGGTTTACCTGCTGACCCCTCCATATGCACCCTACCTTCTGTTCAGACCTCCGATGAATAACCCCAGCTGAGTTGAAAAAGTCCACTCCCTACTAGATTCCTACAGTGATATTTTCTCCAAATCTGACAATGACTATGATCATATGAAAGGGTGGATGCATACTATTGACGTTGGTAATGCTAAACTTGTTAGCTCCAAGCCCTATCACAAATCAAAAATTGAGGAGCTACAGATGTTGATTGAGCTCAAAAAGCTGCTGGATGCAGGATTTCTGGTGCTGTCGCAAAGACCTTGGTCCTCCCCACTTTTATTAATGAAGAAAAAAATGGATTTTATTGGGTAGTGATGGACTATCATAAATTAAACAACCTCACCAAAAAGGATAGTTACCCTATTCATCATATTGATGACGCTCTGGATCAACTCTCTGGGTCAAAATATTTCTCTGCCATGAACTTTGCTAGAGGTTATTGGCAAGTGGACCTTTCTCCACAAGACCAGGAGAAATGTGCTCTAATCTGAAGTGAAGTCTCTTCCAACCAACCTGACTACTGCAAGGGCTGTGAAACTCACCCGCCACTTTCCAGCGAGCAATGGATCATATCATGAAGGATCTAAAATTAAGCTGAATAATCATTTACCTCGATGATAATACAGTCTTCTCTAAAACTTTCAATGAACACCTCACACATCTAAAGGAGGTTTTTAAACGCTTGCGGGCATCTAATATCAAATTGAAGCCCTCTAAATGCACATTTTCCAGAGGAAGTTGAATTTCCTTGGACATGCTATCTCAAAAGATGCGATACAACCGCTTAAAAATAAAGTTGAAGCAATAACCAAAATGCCTGAGCCCAAAACCCTTCGTGACATCCAGGTATTCTTGGGTATGATGGGGTATAACCATCAATTTATACCAAAATTCACGCAGCTCAGTGCGCCCCTCGTACAGCTCTTAACTAAGAATACTCCTTTCCATTGGGATGTGGAACAAAAATCTGTCTTTGAGACCCTGAAGGCGCTGTTACAAAAACGACCAATACTTTGCCACCCAGACTATAGCAAACTCTTCATGTTCTTCATGGATGCCTCTGACTACGCTGTTGGAGCAACCTTAGCTCAGTTGGATGAGCATGGAGTTGATCATCCCGTGTCTTACTTTGGTAAAATCCTTTAAAAGCCAAGTGTGATTATAGAATCACAGAAAAGGAGTTTTTGGCTGTCCTGCACGCTGTCAAACACTACCGCCCATTCATATATGGGACTCCCTTTAAAGTAATCACAGACCACATTTCATTGAAGTGGTTGCAGAATATGAAAGATCCCACTGAGCAGTTGGATCGCTGGACTCTTAAACATTAGCATTATGATATGACCTTTGAGCACTGTGCTGGGACACGCCATATGAACGTTAATGGGCTAACATGGCTGCCTGTCCTTTACCTTGACAATAGCAAAGCTGAGCGGTTGCATGATCTCCTAATGACTCCTGACGCATGGGCTGATGAATATTACCAGTACAGAAGATTCTCGCTTGGCACTCCTGCAATACAAAAGTGGAAAATGGAAGATTGTATAATAAAGTAGGAGTAAATTGGTTGCCCTATCTCCAGCCATCCAAGAAAGTGCCTGTCATCTAGAGTCTCACACTCTCATGGGGCATGGCGGAGTATGCAAAACCTATGAGTGGATAAAAGAGCGGTACTATTGGGAGGGCATCATGGAAACCATAACAAAAGTCTTGGATGAATGCCTGACATGTAAAAAAACAAACCAGCTTCAAGACATAATATCAGTATCAACCTAAATTGCCCCACCAACCCTTCCACACCATAAGTTTGGACGTGGTAGGTCCTCTCCCTCAAAATATATGTGGAAATTGTTATATCTTGGTCGGTATTGATAATTTCACCAAGTGGGTTGTAGCTGTTGCTCTTCCCGCTTAGACTGCTAAAGCCATGGATACTTTTTTACACCAGTACATCTTCACCCAGAATTGTTGCCCCCAGGTCCTCTTATTTGAAAATGGGAAAAACTTACTTACTGAGTGGTAAAGCTCCTCGCCACTTCTATGGGAGCTCAACAACTCTTCTCATCCACACATAACCCATCCAAAAATGGTGCGGTAGAAAGAGTCAACAAGACTCTGGTCTCAATATTACGCAAAATGGCCAACTCTGACCCTCTTCACTGGGATCTCTATTTGCCCAGTGCACTCATGGCCTACTGAATTAGTTACCATAACATCCTTAAGATGTCCCCTTTCCATGTGTTATATGGGCGAGAACCAAGGATGCTAGCGTTATTAGCTAAAAATATTTCTCCGATTAGACTGATCCTGAGCAAGCCATGAAAAAGTTGCCACAACACATCATCCTATTGCAATCAGAGGCCATGACTAATTTAGCTAAGACTGTTACCAAAGAAAGCAAAGCTGCAAATGATCTCAGGGCCCCTTTTCCTTCATTCCAGATATCTGACTTTGTACTCTATTACCATAACTGAAACTTTTCCAAGAAGTGAAAAAAGTGGTTCTATCTGGGAAGGCTTTTCTCAGTCACATACAAGTGAGAGGTTGAATATTATATCAAATCCCTCTCCTCCGGCCTCACCATCAACTGAGTTCATGGCCGCTTCCTTTGGCCCTATTCACCCCTCAACATTCTTGAGGGGGGTTATGTCAGACAATTGCCTCCCAGTCTCCAGAAAAGGAATGTTGTGGGTGAAATTCAGCTGAATAGGGGCAATGTTGGGCATATAAGAGTCCCTGACAAGGAGAAAATAAAATATGATAATAATGATTTAGTTGGCCAAAAGACCCTGGCCAATTTTCAATGGAACCCATAAATGGGGGTAACATGATTTTGACTCCTCTCCAGGAAAAGAAAATCACTAAACAAAAGTCGGGTTACTCTGACCACAAAGCAGACCATGGGGCATCCATTGGCTGGTGCTTCCCCAACCATGCCCAGGTCCATTCAAGCGCCTACGTGGGGGCCACCCTCTTTTATAGGTGTGGCGGGGGTCCCCCAAGGTGAAAGGAATTTCTCAGATGGGGATTAGCTGAAATACATCAAGTCATTACCTCATGGGTACGTTTTGGCCAATAGTGATTCCCCATCCATCATTCATCAAAGAGATGCAAGTTTTCAAGCCTTGATAGGCTATAATCACATATTCTTTAATTTGGAATTACCCAATCTATTTGAATGTCAAGCCTTGACGCTTTAAATATACCTATCAATTTAAAATATGGGGTTCTATCTTTTACCCCCGCGCAGCCCATAATAAAAACCATTAACAAAAACCACCTTCATATTTATTTATTTTCTTTACTTTATTATAACTGGTGAGAAAAGCCCTTTACTTCTATTGTTGGATTCTAAGATAACAGCACCTGCAAGCCTTTTAACAAACCAAAATCCAACAAGCTTTATTAATTTCAGCTCACCAAATCTTTTAGATATAACATATTTTAAAGGTAAGGTGCGATTAAGAGACCTAATTATAGGTTCAAAGTACCAAATTATCATTGTGTTGTATGTCAATGCGTAGATACCATGTTTCCTAGAAAAAAGTACCTCTTGCACATTTATTTACTTTAAGGATATTTGTAATCTGCCCTTATTTTCGTTAGACATCCCATAGTAGGTTATGTCATATTGTAAGCCTTTGAACCTCTGAACCTCTATTAGTGGTTATGCCCTTTTGGAACTCTGAACTGCCCTTTAGCTGGTCATTTCCCATTATATAAAAATAATAATCTGCTTACAGTTTACCCTTAAAATTAAGTTGTCAGCTAGCATAGTATTAGCTATGTTTAAAACTTTAACAATTATTTATCAAGAACATTTTTTATTTTAATATTTAAGTTTATTCCACTGAGTTTTTGAGGTCCTCAACTATCTCTTGACAGTGGATATTTCTTCTCACCTGTCCCAATAAACATATCAATATATAGAAACATAGTACCATACTTTAACTTAAAGCCATTGCGCATATTACTACAGGAGATAACAATTGGACTAATAGGCACCAGTTGGGTCTTGAAGGTAAGGATAAAGTATGAAGCTGTGACAAAAATATCAGTTGTACTTGGTAGATATGAGGATTCCACTCAAAAACGCTTGAGAGCAGGTCAAAAATACAGGCGGTGCACCACCACCCCACATGAGATAATCAGATTTCTCTCAAAATAACATTATAAGAAATAAGAACCAAAAATAGTGTGGTGGCAATTGCTTTCATTTTTTATTTTGATTAAAAGAAATTAGCTATATTGTTCACTATATTTCTAAAGATTAATTTTATGTCTCAAATCACTAAATTACTATTAATTTTATAGTGTCTTAGGTACTTGATTATATCTCTCAAGTTTTGCAATAAGGATATTAGATCCATCTATCAATTATCAAATAGCAATTAGTAATATCTAAATTATGTTATTTAAATGTCAGTATTACTTTCAGTACATGACTATCATCATCAGAGCATTAACTAAAATTTGTTTAAATATAAGTCATTAAAGGGGGAAGGTGAGTCGGTAAGGGCGTACGGCTACCAACCTGGAAGTTGCGGGTTCAATTCCCGCCCTTCGCACATTGATTGGGGTGCCAGCCAAAGGAAGCTATTGGCGGTTAGTAGGTCTAATAATATGAAAACCTTACCCATGATGTAACCAGAAAAATTTGAGTCCCAATCCAGAGGTGGAAAACCTTCTTCAATGGAGTTGACCCTGTTCAGGTTTCATGCCATTTCTTTCTTTTGGTAATGCCTGTCCCCTGGTTGGCTTGCCTCAGTTAAATAAAACATAAGTCATCAATGTTACATCAAGATTTGTATTAGTCATTGAGTAGTCAAAAAATAATTTATCATTTCTAGAGAATAAAAAGCAATGATATATCAATGTAAATGAACCCCTGAAGGATAAAGTCATATAATATTAGTCTATCTAGACTAATATTGTCATCATGCATATATTTAGTAGTAGGCTTTATTTCATATACATCAGTAACTATTGTTTCTAGGCAACCTAATTTGATCCAGAAGTTTAGTAAACAACTTTAATAATGTTACAGCGACTAGGGGCTTTAAAACAATATTATTTCAGAATCTATACAATCTATCAGCCTTATACCCACCTTTTTATTCTTTAAGCCTTATAACAAAGTTTAGAGACTCTGTTCAGCTGATTTAGTATGTTGTTATAAGCCTAAACAACAAAGATAAGTATACACTTGAATAATTTTATCTTTGCCTATGATTGTATGCTTTCTGTTTGTTCTAATAGGATTAGTTTCATCCTTTTATTATAATGTATCCTTACTAAATAAAAGAAAGAAAAAAGGCATACTTTATAAAAGGTAGTTTAGATAAAATGAAAAACATTATATATTCACAAACAATATTTTTTGAGTGTGCCAATCATATCACAAGTCTAAATATGGTTTAATTTGTTTTTTGCCTGTTATAAAAAATAATATAAGTATATCAACTTTATGTTGGGTAAAGAAAATCTATATAAGCTTAAATAAGATATACAAAATAGGTATCTATTTTATTGACAAGAAATAAACCTTTTTATAAGCTATTAGAGGTTTATATTTATTTCCAAATAAATGAGAATAAATTTATGGTGTATCTCATACTGCAAATGAAAGCAATAATGTAAATCCTGAGGGGAAACCCTTAGCCTGAACAGGAAGGAAATCCACTAAAGAAACAAGATGAGCCCAAAGAGGGCTACTGTTAACTCTTTAGCAAGGGCTATCTAACAATGTGGTGGATGAGAGATGGGTCATAACCTATCCTCTGAAGATTTCTTACCTCTGGTCCTTCCCATTACTAAGGAGATGTTGGGAGGGATAAGGAAGTGTAATAAGCAATAGTAGAGGTCAGGGGCTAGCACCTAGCGCCAGGTTACCCTTCCCTACAATGCAGAAAAGGTTAGAAAGCAGGTTTGAGTAGCCCTAAGGGAAATAAACATATTTTGATCATTAAATAGAGCAAAGTAAATTGAGCTCAATAACCATTTCTGCCATTCTCAACTCTCAGGTTAGTGGAATGAAGTCATCCCCAATAGGTTCAAGCTTCATGATCCATTCAATTTGATTTAAATTGTACCTACCAACTATGCCCTTGAGCATGACCTTCCCGCCCCATCAAACTTCTCATCTGACTGCCAAGCCACAATTGAGTTGAAAAGAATCTATGAAAAAATTTGATAGCAAGTTCAAGCAAAGGTAGAACAATCTGGACTGCTGAACTCAATACTTGATGTTAGTAATTGTTAGTTAGTTTGTCAATCCTCATATTGCAATTTATTAGGGCTGGATTGACCCTAATGCACCCCAAATACCTTAAGAAGTTTATAAGGCAGCAAGCCTCAATAAGTCCCGCTGTCAGTCTATTCTCTTCTTCACGTTTTTTAATATAAAATCTATAAGGATCCAGATTTTTTATTTTATTAAGTTTAATTTAGTCCTGATATCCATTTTAAGTTATGACTTCAAGTTTTGGAAGTCGCAACTTGTAGTAATATCTTTCTCCCATCAAATAGACAAACTTCTGTGGTTGGCTTTACCTTTGGTATTCTGGGCGGTGCTCTGGGTGGTTGCTCACCTGGAATGGCTACTCAATCTTATTTTCATTAGCACAATTCATGAAAAATAACGTAGTAAAAGGTGATAAAGTAGATCTTTTCTATCTTTATATTGATAGTATGATATGTGGAAGTTTGGGATAGTTCAATAAGACAAAATCATAATTGTAAGAATTAACTAATTTATTGAAAATATTTGCTTAACAGAATATATAAACTTTAGCCTGTGTAAAGATTAAAACATTCTGGTCTTATTACTAAAAGGAATGATTGTTTATGCATTACAACCTTTATAATAACATCTAAAATTATATTAATAGGTTGATTTATTGCATAGATTTCCACCTTCAGGATGTAGCATACTTGATATATTGTTAAAATCTAACAACTAATTATTAAAAAAGTATCTCAAATGTGAGAAGTTTTAAGCAAGAGGTTAGCAAGCCACTGCTAACCTGCTATAATTTTGTCATTTTATAAAGGAAATAACTTTACATATATTGAAAGTCTTATAGTAACTTAAGTTGTAAAAGCAGCTAGCCAAAGTTAAAAAAACAAATAAATGTGTATAGTAAAAAGTATTTCTATAAAGTTTAACTTATATTTTTTCATCTAACAAAATAAGTTATCAATAAATAAGTTAGGTTTACATCATATTATGGTAATTTCACATTTTAAAATATGCATATTCTTCCTTGAGTACAAAACCTCCTTATGAATATACATGTGAATGATTAATATTTAATAGAATATAACTTTTCTTTCTTCTCAACATCACTTTTGAGCAATTTATTAAAAAGTAACCATTAATTTTCCATCGCCACCTAGACCACATCAGTTTTCCATTATTGTCAAAAGATTTGCCACCTGGTGCCCCAGTGTGGGGCAGCGTCGCTCCACCTGCTAGCGTTTTCTGCCCAGCAGGCAAATGCATGTGAACTGGCTCATCCAGTCGCATAATGCATCGGGCTGATTTGTCCCTCCAAGGGACTTATTATTACACTTAGTGCAAGTCCACCCAACCCGCCCCCACCTCCTAGCCCTACCCCAATCCAAAATTTGCTTTTGCCTCCATGTTGATTATGGGCATTTCTTACCATATTCTGA
This sequence comes from Massospora cicadina, assembly GCA_022478985.1. Lineage (NCBI taxonomy): Eukaryota > Fungi > Entomophthoromycota > Entomophthoromycetes > Entomophthorales > Entomophthoraceae > Massospora > Massospora cicadina. The sequence goes on from JAKSZP010005604.1 coordinate 53,135, forward strand.
CAAAGTGATAATTGAGCTGGTAACAGCCACATTTGCACCAGCTGGGTTTATTGATTTCCACCCTTACAAGGGCTATTTTGATATAGGCTTTCCCACTGATGAGGATGCGGCTGCTGCAGCAACTACGCCCTCAATATATAAAAATACACCCATTATCACCACCCATACACGACTCTCCAGTAATACCACATTGGCGGTGATCTTTGCAAACCTTCCTTTGCACCTTCCCCCTCAAAACCTCTATGAAGAATTGATGATGGGGCTGTCCAAATGTGGTACAGATCCCATCCTCCACTTCCTGGTCCCAAGAGGTGCTGAGCAGTTAGTGGCACCATGAGCAATGGCCACCATTACCCCCCACCAGCCAACCATAGCCCAGCACATCCCACCACATGACCATATCCCATCTGCACCTGATCACTTCTTTTGGGCTCATATTGACAACGGCCACACAGTTTGCCCCCTCTGCCATGAGTTGGATCATTGCAAAAAAGCCTGTCGCTACAATAAAAAAATGTGGAATCTGCCAAGCCCACATGTGAGGCCACAAAACAGTGTTTGATTAGGGATTTTGGCTGCTCTCACACCTCCATCAGAACGTTCAAAAAATCAGGTAACATTTTCAATCAAAGTCCAAGCTGGCTTAATTTCCAACAATATACCCAATCAGGAGCAGGTTTGAGCCCAAGTTCAATTTAACCGATTTCCCACCCCACAACTTACTCAACCAAAGCCACTTCTCTCCAAATCAATCATACTCAACCAAAATTCCTGGGACTAATTGGATGAAATAACTGAATCTGGGGAAATTGTCCCACCTCCTGACTTTCCAATTAATTTGGAGCCATATCTACCTTCAGATTTCGATGCCTCATTCCCACCCAAGAAATTTGTCCCCAATTCACTGCTACCCCATTCTTGAGTGACCATAAACTTGCCAAGACTGCAGTAACCTCTCCTAAAAGCTGCCATCTCTGCAAAGCTGTGGCACTCTCAATTGCTAAATTTAAATAAGGGCTACATTTAATCAACTTCCCTAACAATTTCCCTGAGGTTGCAAATGTGGAAATTGAGCAATTAAGAGATACTACAACCTCTACTGTCAAGAATGTCGTTGCACTGGCAGAATTTTCCCTCACCACACATATCACCAAAGCCAATATTATATAATTTTCCCAGCTTCCTGACGCATGCATACAAGCTGAACACCATGTTGCCAAATACCTGGAGGCTTTACTCCAGGACCATATTGTTACTAGAGATCTTAACTTTTATCTATTTCACATTGACCCACATCCAGCGGATGCCCCAACCCCCTTGCTCTCAGCTTTGATCCGCCTCTTTAATGCTGAAAATGAAATTAATAATCCACCTAATTCCCCCTCCCCCTCCGCCATGGTGGGATAAGCAGTTTATGGCAGCTACACCTGGTAGGTAAATTTCCCTTTTGTTTTGGTGTCTTGCTACTCATTTAGGGCGTTTGGTTTGTGTTTTTGGATTGATTAATTGTTTTTTTGTGTCAGTAATGTCTGTCCCCTAGTTGGCTTACCTCAAATTAAATTTAAAATATAAAGATTAAAATATAAACTAGAATATATAAAAATATGAGGCACAGATGAGATCTCTGATTAAACTCCTTTATAGGCATCAAATATAATGAAAATTATGTTATAAACTCACATTATTCTAAATTTTGCAATATATGTGACAATTAGAAAACTTGATATTACCCTAGAATTTCCATTATATAAACACATAGTACTTTAATATACTCTTTTTTATTTCATTTTTATTGTATTTAACATTTTAAGATTTACCCACTTCTTAGTGTTCTCAACTTTATAATACCTTTTAATTTGATGTTCAAAGCTCCTATGAGAGGTGACAGGCTCTATGAAGAGGTGTTATTATAACCATCTAGTACTAAAAAAAGAGGTGTTATTATAAAATGTGTCTAAGGTTGGTATTTAAGTATTATAAACATATCAAAACTTTTCCCTGCATTGGGACCTGGGACACTAATTATAAGCTCATTCTGTAAAAAAGACCTTTTCTAATACATAAATATGAGCTGCAGCCTGCTACTCAATTACAGTTTTCTTTTTCTTTTAAGCTTATGTACCATCAGTTAATACCATATAGTCATGTATATGGTAGATTTTATAACTCTAACTTTAAATGACTATTATGCCCTTAGAGCCTCTTTTAACATCAATGCTGCCACATCTCAGTAGTATTCCTGGTATACATAGAGATTCATATTCTTACCACTTGTACAAGTTTACAGTACGATGTCATGATTATTGTATGTTTTTCTGTCCTTTAATCCATCTCTCCCTTTCATTGCTTTACCAGGAATAATGATTATAGTTGCCATAGATGGCTTTAACCCTTCCTTCCAAGTTTGTGGTCCTGAATTGGAAAACCACCTTGCTATCCCCAATGGATATGAAAAAGCTAAAAACTCTACACAACTTACATCTCACTCCTCCTATAAGATCCAGGGAGCCAATGTTTACTTTGTTAATTGCCTCACAATTCTGCGGAACCACATGAGGCACCAAGCAACTAGTAAAATGATGGCTCCATAGCCCTCTACCTAATGAGGACTAAGCCACTTTAAGTAATGAATGTTGGCCATGATGTGCGCCATGATGCACAATAGCTTTCAAAAAGTGGAAACACTGAAAAAAGGAACATATTTTTATTAGAAAAAATGAAGAAAAAGGAAACAATATAACCCAGTACCCTCACTAGTAAGAGCACTGGCCTTATATAGGAAAGGGTGGTTTGCAGCTGTCTGTAATGAAAATTTTAGCCCTACAACTCTCTAATATGTTCTTCAGAGAAATATGTTCTGGAGTATTCACAGAAAAGGGTTGGTGTTGCAGATTATTGTAAAAATTTAAAGGTGGGTGAAATGAAGGGGCACGCCATGATTGCTGTTCCTTAATTTAACTTCTCAAAAGATTAACAAAAATTAACTTTTTGAAAATTACTCCATTTTCAGAGATATTTTTGCTCAATTGACAATAGAAAACTATAAATTAAAATGATTTGTGAAAAAATAATCAGAGGAGTTAGAATCAGGCTTAGAATTTAAAAAAAATCACATAAAAATTGCATGGCATTACCATAAAAATAAAATAAAAGCCAATCTGCCTCACACCGCTGGCGTTCTATCCCCCTTTTTTCCGCCTTTGCCCATCACTTGAAAGCAACTGGTGTTGAACAAAAATCTCTCTGGACCCTCTTCCCTTAATAATATGAGTGCTTAGGCTAACGTTGTGGCACCATATAGGGATTTTATCTTACCATCCCTTTGTTTGGCACATAGCAAATAAAGATGAGTGGAGGGCCCTCCTCTTAGTTGGGCACCACTAGTACTAGAAAATTAAAATCAAAATAAAAGGGTTTAAATTTTAGGGGATTTAAGGGAAAGGGATGGCCGCTTTTTAGGAGAGACTTATCTGGAGTAAATTTGACCTTTTTGGTGATTTAGAGGAATGATTTATCTACACAAAAAATATAATCTACTAACATACAACTAACTAGGCAGAGTGGGTATATGAGTGGATTTTGATAGTAAGAAAGTAAGCAAACATTACTTAGCTTAATGTTTTTTAGGCAAGCCTGACATCTCCTTATGTTGGTGTTCCCTTTCACCAAAACTTTATCCTTGAAATAATTTAAAACGTCCACACCATCTGAAATTTATCTTTCAGTGGTCTATCAGATCTAATTTTAAATTTAATTTGAGGTATGCTGACCAGGGGATGGCCATTACCAATAAGCAAAGAGCAAAAGAACCAAATGAACGAACAAATGGAACAATAAAACCAAAACAAAAATCTCCAACCAGGCGGGGAGCGGAAACTGCTAACACACCATGGAAGAGGGTGAGGGAGAGTCGGGTGGCTCTTCTGCAGACATAATTTTCATGACAATATCATGATAATTGTAGAAACGGACTAAAGTGGAGAGCCAGGGCATTAGGGCATCAGCGTAGTTTGGGATGATAGCCGTGTAAAATGATTTCTCATCCTCATCATCAAGATCAGCTTGGTAGACAGTTTCAACAAATTCTACTAAGTGAATTTCAGCTTGTATGTGGGCATCAGGGAGTTGGGTAAAATTGGATAAACTTTGGTGGGTGTTTTTAGCAGATAGGTCTAAATATGCTATTTTAGCAACATGCATGACAGCAGCTTTGGAATCGTCAAATAAATTACTGATTTCACTTTGGGATGCTTTAGGGAAAATCAGGGGGTAGTAGAGTGTGGTCAGCCCTAGTTGGAATTGAGACACTGATTGGGCCACTGCTTTGCATAGGTTGTGGCAATGGGGAGAGGCCACTGCTGCTAAGGAGAGCTGGTGGTCACTTTGGAAGGGGTGGCATTGAGTTTAGGAGCGAAACGTTTGAGGGATGGGGTTTTGTCAAAGTCAGAAGGGGAAAATTCGGCCTGAGCATAGTTGAACTGGCCAATAGATCTACCAGAATCCTCACTCATGATAACTTTATCTGATCTATCAACCTCAGCCAATATGCCCCATGGATTTTGGTTCACAAGGATAGTGAATGAAGAATTCAGGTGGGAAATAATTGAATGGGCTGCTTGGGTGCAAAGGGTGGTCCAAGCCTGAATCTGATTGGATGGGGTGTAATTGGGGGTTAATGTGGGCGGTTGATTTAGTGGGTGCCAATTACCTACTCTGGCTCATTGGATGAGAACGTTGAGTGTTAGGTAGTAATAAACGCCCCATTTGGAATCCACTTCTAGGGCTTTAAAGCCTCATTAGAGGAAGTGGCATGGGGGTAGAATTTTTAGGAATGGTCAAACCCAAAACATAAAAGAATAATCTGATGACCATTATCCACATGAGTCCAAAAAAGTGCTCAAGTGCCACTGCAATATGAGCATGGGGGAATTTTTGGGCTATGGCAGGGTGGTGTGGCATTATGGTAGCAGTAGCACGAGGGGCAACAAAGGCGCTCTGCACCAGAAGGAACAGTGAAGATGAGGTTGGGCTGAGTCTCATAAGCCAGAAGCCCTGCCATCATTTGATCATATAAAATTTGGGGTGGGAGCTGGGAAGGGAGGGGCGCAAAGGACACCAACATTGTGGTGTCTGTAGGGAGGCAAATTTTGGGTAGTTGGCATGATATTGTTTTTTATAAATAAGGGGAGTAGAAGTCGCTGCTGCAGCATCCTTCTCCTTCTGGAAGCCAACGTTGAAGTAGCCCTTAAATGGGCAGAAATAGATCTAGCCAGCTGGTGCAAATGCAACGGTGGCCAATTTAATAATTGCCTTGTTGGCTATGGGAATAAATGCCCATAGTCAATTCATAGGCAAAATCAGATTGTGGAATGAGGGAGAGGAGATGATGGGGGCGAGAAGGGTGGACACGCGCCAGGTGGAGAACTAAGTCCTGTGGGGGGATGAAACGGCTTGAAGAAGATGGCAAGCTATTTGACCCAGTGCAAATGCGTTTTCCCACAAGGCATAAAACGCTAGGTGGTGGAGCGCCGCTACCCCACATTGGAGCAGCAGGCAGCTGATCTGTGGACATAAATGGGAAAACTGGTGGGCAGACGGCGCTGGTAAAATAAATTTTTTATAAAATTTACTCAATATTTAATAGAGCGGAAAGAAAAGCATGGTCTACCTGATCTAAACTGACCTTTTATAAACATCATACAAGTTCACAGGCTTTATTTTAACCCTAGTGCTTACCCAATAATAAAAGTTTTGTTGAGATGCATTATGCTTTTTAAACTACAAAGCCCATGAATTAACCAAAATACCTTTGTCAATGATATAAAAAATGATTTATACTGAGTGTCTGCTGTAGTGTAAGAAAAATTTGCGCCTTGACATATCCTGAGATATAATTGAGGATACCATTTTGCAAGGATTTAACTAGTCAAGGAGGCCAAAAAGGTGAAATTGGCAGGCCTTCCTGACCTCAAACATACCTTAGACCAGTGCTGGGTTCAGGCCAGGTATGCTGAGGTCATCTTAGGGGATGTGCGCGAAGTTATTCCTTGTGTTATGGTAAGAGCGTTAAAATGCACTAGCTATACCACTAATGGCAGAGGTTCAGTTCAGTTAATTTGTGAATGGGGTTTCAAAACCAGTTCAATGTTTGATTTTAACTATCAGGTCTGCCATGTTTACAATCAATAACTTAACTTTGGTCAATCTTAAGCTATAGTACCCATGCCAATTAAAGCATGCGCTTATTGGTGCACCTGGGATTAGCACCACCGCCTCCAATTGCCAATTCCCCCCCAATTTTTTAAGTATGTTTCCTCAAGACCAACCTTCCTCGTTGGTTGACATCTTTCCAATAAACAATTCCCCATTTTTTTATTTTTTTAAATATGGTTCCTTGGGAAGACCTGTGTGCGGATCTCTTTGAGGAGGTCTTCGACAACGTTGGCCATTACATTTTATCCAAAGTAACTGCAGCATACAGTGCACCTGTGGGTCGCCCTTGTCCCCTTCCAATTGAGGCACCCAAGCTCCCTAGCACCAATATCCACTAGTTATGGATTCCCCATTGGGGTCCAACCAGGGTCTGTTGTTTATTTGTTATTTGCTCTTATACACTGCGTTGTACACCCTCGCCCTAGCCCCTTCCCTGGACCCTTCTGTGAAGCTCTATTTCTTATTTTATTAATGGCTATTTCCTGGCGGTGTGGCTGTGCATCCTGCACCACCTCACTGGGAACGAGAGCTTTACAAACACTCTCTTGACACACTAACCTCAAACTAAAATTAAAGTCTTTTTCTGCCCAATTGTAGTGTGAGGTCCCTTTACGTGCTACTTGCACAGGTTAACGTTGACCAGTCCAACTCTAGCTCTAATGTATAGAATGACTACATGAATATTTTCTTTATTCTTTAGTATAGTTAAGACTATGAGAAAGATCTACATGAATAAAAAATTAATTATGACATTACAAACATTTCTTTAATTGTAACTGAACATAATATTTATAGTCAAATCAATTTATTCAAGCTTCATCTGAGCTCTCATGATGAGGATCATTAACTTATATAAAATGCAATATGGTATATAAAATGATTTGTTGAGTAATTGTTTAAATGGGAAGTCACAGGGTTGACTACAATGTAGCCCAAAATAAGAAAGAAGCTATTAACAGAAATGGGATTATATCTTTGATTTACAAACAAAGAATCAAGTCAACAGTATCCAACGCTTCCCTTATTGACTGTTTTACCACTTTGCCTCTGATGGGATGATCATACAATTTATGATAAGGTCAGAGAAGCTTAGCAAGAATGCTATTTATTCTCCTATTAATTAAGCTTCAAATAATGTATGCTTTGGTAGCGACCCAGACAAGTATAGCATAAGGCCTTTCCTTAAATTAGCTAACTTATGTTCCTACCAAATCCATAGATATCACAGCAAGCAACCCAATCGCCAATTGCAAAGCTAGATACTTTGAGCCTATGTGAGTCATCTCTTTAGTTTCTTACTAATTTCCTAGTTAGAGCTACCCCATAAGCTTTGGTGTAAATTTTAATTAGTGTTCTCACCATTCAGTTAAAGTACTTGGATAGTTAAATCTCATCTTCATTGTTAATAATTTGAATATAATAAGGGTGTTATTGCAGGTGTCAACCATACAAAAATTGGAAAGATTAGTATCCAATAACACTATAGTACTGATATTATAAGCAAAAACAGTCAGGTCCCTATATGACCTATTGAGATAGAGAATTGTTGGAAAAATCTATGAAGATTTTGTACTAAATGTATGTTGTTGCATTCCATCATCCTATTGGTTTCTAGATTATATAGATGGTAAGGACTCTGCGGATTCCCATTAGCTCATGCAGCTTTGGATTGATTGGGATATGAAATTAATCGCATTGTCCGCGAGGATAACTTTCAGACAACCAAGCCAGGTTATTATCTGTTCCACTATAATTGTGCAGTCAACATTGCCCCAAGATCTCTAATGAATTGAACTTTGACCCATTTAGTGAGATTATTTATTCTTGTTATGATTTATATGAAGTTGAGAACGCCTTCTGGGTGTCCTATAATATATATGTATACTGTATTCCAATCTCAATTAGGCTTAGCTAACTTTTAAATAGTTGTAGGCTTATAGGCCTGATGGGCTTAACATTAATGGCATTTTGTTAACAAACCTTAAATATTAAATCTTAAAGATGCTTAATGGTAACTATTTTAATAAAATTTAAGTCTTAAGTAGGACTCTACGTCCCACTGCACAATATGCTTCCATGATTACTTCTGGACTAGATGAAGGTTAAGAGTCAATCTTCAGTCATTTCCAACAATTTGGTACAGCTTCCCATCATGGATTTCAATGTCTTTCATTAGCTGATCCAGAATGTTGGTGAATAGCAGGATTTTTGTTAGCATATATCTACATCTTCAATATTTTGGATAGTTGGTCTGCAAAGTGGAAGATTGCTGCTACAACAAGCAGTCGCGTAAGTACATCATCATTTTGAAAAGTTGTTCAGAGAAATGTAGTATCTCATAGTCATAGGCCTGTAGTTTCAAAGCCCATCATAAAAGATGAGTTTTGGGTTCCTTGAAATATATAGACGTAGTAAGGAAGTATGGTCAGTGACAATCTTATACTTGATCCATATATATAGACTTGAAATTTTAACAGGTGTTTATACCGTTAAACATTCTTACTTAGTTACGGTGTGATTGCCCAAACTTTGCCAATAAAAAGACTGCAAAAAGCTACTGTGTTTTCTTCATATCATCAACTATCTAACTAAGTACAGCTCCTATAGCCATCAGATGCATTAAATTACATAATGAAAGGCTGTTCAAAGTTGGGATATCTCAGGATGGGGACTTCAGTCAAGGCTTTTCATAGCCAATTGAAGGAGTTCATGTAACCTTGAGACAATTGGAAGGTGATTTCTTTCAAAAGAAGATGTATAGAGGCTCGCAAGTGTGAAACCCATTATAAATTGGTGGTAGTATTCAATTACTTCAAGGAATACTTGGATTTCTTGCTTATCTCAGGTTCTCTAATGCGGTTGATGGCGTTTAATTTTTATGTCTGTTGCCATTTTACTTATGTGCTGACTATATAACCTAGATACTCCATCTGAGACTTATAGAGCTTCCATTTGCTAGGCTTTTTTTTAAATGAGCTCAGAATGACTCCGCAAAACCTCTTCGAGATGCAATAAATGTTAAGTGAAAGTTCTAAAGAACATAAAATATCATCAAGTTAACTAAGATGCTTCACATCTTCAAATCCGCCATGATAGTATCCATCTTCACTGGAATATGGCCAGTGCGTTACATACTTATTGAGCATTTGAGTTGGTTGGAACAACCCTTGAGGGTTAATAATTGCGCAGTTTTCCTGGTCTTAAGAAGTCAGGTTGATTTGTCAATATTAACTAATGAGACCTAGAGCTGTAAGATACTTGGCTCCCCCAAGTTGATCCAAGGCGTCATCTAATTGTGGTAAAGAATAAATCCCATTATGATATATATATACAAGACCCAGTAATCAATTATGACTCTTATAAGGTCATATTTTTTTTTCTTAAATTAGAGTACCAGACTGGCCCATAATAGCGCAAAGGACAACTATCCCTTGACGTATAAGCTTCTAAAATTCCTTCTGCACCTCTTTTTCATTCGCCTTACTTCTCCTTATCATCCAAATTGAATGGATCTTGCATCCCTAGTATTAACATGGTGATGGATCCCCACTGCGCAGCCTAGGTTATAGTAATGTGCCACAAATATTTGAGCGTATTTTTGTATGAGGGTCATCTCTTAATATTTCTGATCCTCAAATAACCTGTTGAGTTGTTTACAAGAAGCAACTTCACAAATCTGTAAAGAAGTTCAAGTAAGCCAAACGCTGTCAGATTTCAAAACTCATGTACTTCTCAAAGTTATTTCAGAGGAGAAAGGTACAAATGAGATCTTATGTCCTCTCTTGACAAAGATTTCAGCAGTTATCTTGGCAAGAAATACAAAGAGCTCATGTGACCTGACGAGATTATCCTAGGATCAGCGAAAGGTTCAACCTTCAACTGTTGTCAAGGGGAGTAAATATCTCCTAATAACCCCTCAGGTAACTTTAGGTTTAGTTTAGTTGACACCGCTCTATGTTCTCCAGGGTATATACTGTCCTAAGAGGCTTTAAGGGAGAAGGTTTAATTCTCAGGTATTTTTGCAGGTAGAGGAGAGCTTCTATGGCTCATTTGTTGGTAATAGATGGGGACTACACTATCATTAAATAACACATCGATTCAGTTTCTCCTAGGAGTTAGGAACTCCAATTATTTCTCAAGTAGTAAAGAGGCAAAGTTTGACCTAGGATAGTAAAGGTATTCTACTCATAGTTTAAAATAGAACCATAACTTATAGGAAAATTAGTACCAACAAGAAATTAGTACTTAACATTGGGAGCATTAAGCAGGCGCATTGACCTACAGTAAGACAAATCTCATTGGTAACGTGCTATACGCTACCTACTTATAGTACTCACAGGCCCAACCAATCCATATCATCGAAGGTGGGCCACATTAAGAGCTAGTATGAATAGTTTAACGAACTGACTTTAAATTACTTAATAAGGGGCACTGCTGTCAAAAGTGCTCAAACCCAAACTTTGTTTAAATGAATAGTGATATAAGTACAATTAAAAAGTAGTGTGAATACCAGTTTATTGCAAGAATGAAAGTAGTATCAACTTGATAATCATAGTCTTTATCTGTTATCCTACATTGGGGAAGCAGATGTTGATGTCCTTGATCAGGAGCGCAACTTTAACTCCTTTTAGAGGAGGCAAAGATCATGACTCTTTGGTCTCTCCAAATTAATTGTGCCTATCAATTTTAGTACTAGATGGTCCCAACCCGAGGGGAGGATTCATCAATGTTGTTCCTGGCAATTTTTAGTAGCATAAGGTTTAGATATTACTCCTTGTCCCTATCTCTCCATGGTAGCACACTTACTTCTGGTGATGGCTGACACTTCAGGAATGCCATTATTAGATTCTGGTATATGAGAATATCTCAAAACTCCACTCACGACTCAGGGATAATCCAGATGATAATCGCTAGTAGAGAATTCCCTCTGCTGCTGAGGTTCTTTTCCTTGGCTTTCATACTCTTGGAAGGTCACGAGGCTCACCTCTGGGTGGCGCTTAGGGCAGGAGGCCACGTAACACCTCTTAGGTTCACAGATCCAACAAGTTATCTCATTAAGATTTTAGCAATTGTCAAAATACACTCAATATAGAGGAAAGCTTTCTGTGATCACTGTATTGCACATATTAACTCACAAGGGCTAATTGATTTAGGCTCCATCGTTGGGTGGTCCAAAAATAGCTTCATAACTTGTTGGAAAATCGTTTTTAATGAAAAAGGGCTCCACTATTGTGACAGGCCAACAAGTATGGAGACTGGCTGACCCTTGCTGTTTTGCCTTCATATGTGTACCAACCCACTAAAGTTAACGTCCAACCCACCAACACAGCAGACCAACAACTTCGCCTTAGCTCCATGGTCCTTCTTGGGAGTGCACCGGCGTTCCTCAGCCCCATTCCTGGGCGGCCCAACCCCTTGCTCCTTCTCTCTCATCACCAATCGCCATCCCTTTTGGGTGTGCCCTGGTTAGTCCATCCCCCATCTTGAGCGGCTATGGAACTCCCACGCTGCACCACCCTCATGGCTGACGGCCATCAGCCCCTAAGCTTGATGGCTGGTTGACCAGGTTCCCGTCATGGGTTCCTTGTAGGGCTGAGGTATTGGAGCTGGCAGCGTCGGCAATTCCAGGTGAATCACCCCACGCCTATCTTGGGGATCTCCAGTACCATTACTACCCAATTTAGTGGCTCTTACTACTTCAAATAAATAAAGGTGGGAGAAAGAGAGATCTTTATTAAAGGGAATGACAACTATTTATACTTAGGCTACTACATGTATTCAAAACCCATTGGCCATCCAAACTGGAACCATACCTGATTGTTAGTTGTCTGCAGTGCCAATTCTCTTCCATTCCTCTCTTCCAAAACACCAAATTATTATGTTGACCCATCCCCAGCAATTTTCCAATCAGTGATATAAGTTACTATTATTACATAATTTTGAGCATCCTTAGCATATGTTGCTGGTACTTTAGTTTGGGACAGTAAATCTTTTTCAGGCGCTTGATAATGTATACATCCGCTTTTTACACAAAAAATTTACAATTACCAGCGATTGGCAGTCAGCATCAAACTAGGATTTCGCCAAACCCAAACAAATTAGTAAAAAATATAGCATCCTTAGCATAAGTCGCCGGTACTCAGATTTGGGGTAGCAAAATTATCATCAGACATTTGATAATGAATATGTCAGCTTTCCGCTGGGAAATCACAATAACCCACAATTTTGCAGTTGGTGTTAAACTAAAATTCCGCCAAGCCTGAACAATTAGTATTTAATTGGTTAACATCCTTGGAATTAGTTGCTGGTGTTGATCTTTACATAACATTACTATTGGGGATTATCCCCAATACTTTAAAAGGATTTACACCTGTCAGGATTTTGTTAAATTCTCTTAATTCTAAAATTCCGCCCCATTGATTCCCCTGGCATTATTGGAAGGAGTGAGTAATATATCTCAATATATCAAGGTTGACAATCAATATCATCCTGTTCAATTGATTGAAGATTTGATCACGCAGAGATTAATTCGCTCTGACAGATTATGAGCTGTTACAAAGCCTATAAATATTCCCTCTTTTCATAATAAAAATTAGGTCGATTTATAACCTGTATTTTATTTAAAATTATCACCTTTTTGGATAATCCGCTCAGTGTAACTTTGAGAAAACACCTGCCCCATTGGAAGTGTAATTCAAAACTATCAGACTGGTGCTCACTACAGGGGCACTCTGAGTTATGCACCAGTGAACACATCTGTCACTACTATGGCTCACAATTTTTGCCTGAAGAAGCTCAAGACCATGAGCAAGGCCACATATTACGATGGGTTCATTTACTGAAACCCAAATCCCAAGCTTACCCTCCACATTGGAATTTTGCGCCAACTTGGAATTTTATGGTCCTAATTTAAGCTTTACCTCAGATTTTCAAGTACCACCTGAGGTTTTATGAAACATTTATAATCAACTGCTTGAAGGTGCTTTTATCCCTGGAATCCGTGATTTCTGAACTTAATCTAATGCTGTACCCTCTGTCTTGCGGGAAGTGTTACTATCCTCCCAAATGCCTGGAATTGGCCCCGAGCAATACTTGAACCAGCTTGTACACCCCACCTTATACCATTTATTACCCATAGTGGAAATGCACCATCAAGGGATGCTCAATTTACTAAAAGGACTCAATCCTTGAATAATAATGTTTCTGAATTTTTCAAGTCTGCCTCCAAATTTAGCCAAGATAATTGTGAGGCCATTATCAGTAATTGGATCCTTCTTAATGAAATTCATCAACAGCTTATTCAGCTCGATATTGGGATGTCTGGTTTTGTTGATAATCAGTTTACAAAGCGAGTTCAGGAGATTCAGAGAGAATGGAGTGAGGGTTTTTTCCAACTCTAGCGTAAACAATATATGGGGGTGGAAGTTAGAAACCATATTGTTCTATTGGAGCAGCTGTACTCAAGAATTCAATTCCAGGTCAATGAGGTAGAGAAAACCTCAGTATCTATGGGTCCCCAGGGGGTTGAAGGACCTCGTGGGCCACCTGGGGGTGTAGGACCACGTGGACCACCTGGTGCTGATGGACCTCAAGGACCTCCTGGGAATGTAGGGCCTCGGGGACTGCCAGGCATGAAAGGACCCTGGGGGCCTCCAGGTGCTGATGGGCATTCTGGATCACTTTAACAAAATGACCCCCTCTTGAGTATAATGGATCTCTTGCGTGAACAAGTTTATAAATTGGCCAAGGAATGTAATTTAACCCCCGATGGGGTACCAATTGATCCACTTTTTTCACTTCAGTCTTTATTCAATGAGTTGGTCAATTTGGATAAATGGGCAAAGGGCACCGATATCCTGCTCCATGCTTGTGAATCTAAAGGAGAAATGCTTAAAGCGAAGATTGAGACGCTGGAACTCAAGTATAATGCCCAACAGGAACAGATTTTTGAGCTATCTCGCCGATTAGATGAGAAAGTGGGGGTTGTTGAGCTGAATCGTCAGACGGGTGAAATTCATACCAAAGCTGCTGGTCCTTATCATCAATTTTCTTCTCAAGCGTCAGACTCCAATATGTATGTTTACACTCAATCTGAACAACCTGGAGTACATGTTTTGACCTCTAATGCCCCCATGAGTTTTAAACTGGTATTCAAGGATAAGTACTCACTGGGGGAAGGCAGCATTATTTTCATCCTTTATCTTTATGAAAAGGCGCTAAGTGAAGCTATGTATCACCAGAAGATGAATTATTTGCCAAATTGCCTTACTCATTTGACTCAAGATATCATGGTACCCCACTTGATGACTTGTTCTACCTAGTCTCAGGTGAAGGAAGCGCTTATCAAAAAATTTGGGAGTGAGCAAACTCTGCTCTCTCAAAAACAGGCTTTTATGGGTATACAGCCCCACCAAAATGAATCTATCAAAGATTTTGCTCATTGGTTCTATCAGAAGCTCAGACTCTAGTGGCTTGTGGTCAGTTAAATTTGGATGATGCAATTTTGGCAGTTATGTCCGCTTTTTCTTCAAGAACGCAAATGTAAGTTTATCTGATCAGTTTAAAAAAGGATTTCTGAAGTATTTTGGACATTAAGGAGGCCTTATTGGAATTGCCTTCTCAATTTTCCAAAAACCCCAAGTTTATGAGTCTCCCAGAACTACTCGCCCCAAAGTCTATGATATGCCTGAGAATACTAGGGCAATCTAGTATAACTACTGTCATTGTTTTTTATACTGAAGATCGTTGTTTCAAGAAGGAAGCTGATGAGAATAAGAAAAGTGATAAGCCCAATAAGTTTCTCCACCTCAATAATGAGATGAGTGCGCAGCAAGAGAATCAGAGACCAATTGAGTATAATAAAGACGAAAATTCTTCTTATTTCTTGCCCTCCTTGTTGGCTTTATCCTCTAAGTTCAGAAGCACCATTACCCATATTGACTTCCGAGTGAATCAAATCAATGCCAAAGCTATCATAGATACAGGATCTCCAGTGAATGTTGTTTCATCAATATTCATCAAGCGAGTCAAATTAACTCCTGATATTTCTCACTTTGAAGAATATGGCATGGCTGGACCTCAGAGTACTCGGTCAATTGGAGCTTTTTCGTCCCTTTCCCTGAAATTTGGGAAATTAATTTTTACAATCCCTGCCATTGTACTCAATAACTTGAGTTATGAAATACTTTTAGGGTCTCAATTTTTTGAGAATTTGATGGAATTATTGATTACCCTGACTTGTCATTGTCTCTTTTGGGGTATAGAGTTCCCTTACTTTTATTCAATCATGCTTCTACCTGACGTCAGTTATATCTTCTAGAGGGAACAAAAAGGTCTTATTAACTTCAATAACATGTTGGAGATTCTCACGTAAAATACCTCCTACATTAGCTGATATTGAAGAGGGAATGCTTTTTTCTCCTCCAAAAGATTAGTTATTCCGCCAAAATCACAGGTAATTGTTAGCACTTCTTTGCATTTTTTGATTCCTAAAGGACATTTGTTACAAATTAAAGGCATTTTCAATCCATCTGCTAAAGAACTCTTGCCTTGTCCTGGAGTATTGGATTATGCTTATTCAGGATTATTATCTGTCTTACAGGAGAAACTCACCAATGAGCCAAAACTGGTAGATTGAGAGCATCCATTTGCTTATGTCAAGTTACTGCCCTTATCTCAGATTTATGATGTTAAACCCTTCGTAATTTTACAAGATTTTGGGTTGTAAAGTGTTCAGGAAATCCTTATTGTGGGTCCAGCTATTGGGAAACACCTCTCTAAGGAACAGGAGAATTAAGTGCTTCAATTGTTAGATGAATATTCTGACATTTTTGCTAAGCATACTTACGATTTTGGGAAGATGAAAGGAGTAATGCACTCTGTTGAAACTGGCGATCACCTTCCTAATCATGCAAAGCCTTATTGTAAGTCTAAGGTAGAAGAAGCCCAGGTTACTAAGGAGTTGAATCAATTGTTGGATTCTGGATTGTTGAAACCCTCCAATAGTCCTTGGGAATCTCCATTATTATTGGTTAAGAAAAAGATGGTTCCAATTTAGTTGTTATGGATTATCACAGACTGAATGCTGTTACTTGACGAGATTGTTATCCCTTACCTTGGATCAAAGATTCCCTTAGATTGTTGGCTTGATCCACCTATTTTTCGGCCATGGACTTAGCCAGTGGCTACTGGCAAATTGAGTTATCGCCAGAAGATCATGCTAAGTGTGCCCTGATATCAAGTGAAGGGTTGTTTGAACCAACTCGTATGCCTCAAGGACTAAGCAATGCCCCAGCAACTTTCCAAAGAGCTATGGACAGTATGTTACAAGATCCTAAACTTACTTGTGTGCTGGTATATCTTGATGATATTACCATGTTTTTCAAAAATTTTACCGGGCATTTGGACCATCTAAAAAAAGTTTTCAGACAAATTTGGAGCTTTTCCTTAAAACTCAAACCCTCCAAATGTTCATTCTTTCAAAATGAAATGGACATTTTAGGACATCAGATCTCAGCTAAAGGGATTTGACCCCTCTCAGACAAAATATAAGCCATTTAACAAATGCCTCCTCCAACATCTCTGAGGGATATTCAAGTATTACTCAGCATGGTTGGGTATTACCAGCAGTTTATACCCAACTTTTCTGATATGGCTGAGCCCTTATTCCACCTATTGCAAAAAGGAGTGCCCTTTGAGTGGGGATCAGCTCAAGAACAGTCATTCAATTCTCTACTCACTGCTTAAATCAAGGCACATGTTCTAATTCATCCTCATTTTACAAGCAATTCTTTTTACATAATGATGCTAGCAATGTTGCTATTGGGGCTATCTTATCCCAGTGTGATGAAGAGAAGAATGATCATCCTGTCACTTTCTATAGCAAAACTTTCAAAAGCTGAACGGAATTACAGTGTCACTGAACGGGAGTGTTTGGCTGTAATATTAGCAATCAAGCACTTCCATCCCTTGTTATATGGTAACCATTTCACTGTGAATACTGACCATTCATTCTTAAGATGGTTGCAGAACATGAAGGATCCTGATGGTAGATTGGCCCGTTGGGCTTTAAGGTTGCAAAATTACAATTTCTCCATTATTTTTCATTCAGGTGCTCAACATCAAAATGTTGATGGGCTGTCTCAATTGCCTGTTCTGACTTTGGAGCTAGATAAGGAAGAACGCTTATATAAACTTATTGGACGACCTGAGTTGTGGGATCAAGAAACTGAAGAGGATTGAGCCTTTCTAAAATCAATTACCAAAGATACTATGATTTGGGATGGAGCTTTGTATAAGAAAGTCAGATCCAAGTGGTTGCCTTTCTGCATCCCAACTCTAGATTTCACGCTGTAATGGAAGGTCATGAACAATTTGGTCATACTGGATTAAAGAAGGCTTAAGAATGGTTGAAGACTCGATACTATTGGAACAACATGACTGAATTTATCCAAGAGACTTTTAACTCATGTCTTATTTGCAAACGCCATGGAACTACTAACCCTACTTTTCAACATCAAGTTATACCACCAACTAAGGCATTTGAGTTAATTAACATTGACGTTTTAGATCCTTTTCCTTGAGGATTGCATGGACATCAGTATATCATTATGGCTGTCAATCATTTAACCAAATGGGTTGAGGCCATTTTCAAAGCTACCCCTTCAGCTAAGACTACAGCGTTATTCCTATATCAACATATCATTTCCCAACATGGATGTCCAAAAGTCCTTATGTCAGATAATGAGACTAATTTTACCTCACAACTTATACAGGAGCTATCAAAAATATTTAACACTGCACAGCGACTTGTTGCCCCCTATAATCCATCTATAAATGAGGCCATTGAACGAGTTAATGGAACCATAGTCTCAATTCTAAGGAAGATGGCATCCTCTGACCCAACTCAGTGAAATTTTATTTGCCTAGTGCCTTGTTTGCTTATCAGATAAGCTATTATTGCATTATCAAGATGTCCCCTTTTAAATGCATATATGGGCGAGACCCTTCAGTCCCTTCTAGTGTTCAAACAATCCTTGAGGAAAGCTTTCCAGAGAATTCTTATTTGATTATGAGGAATTTGGCTGATGAGATTATCCGTCTTCAAGCTTAAGCAATGAAATCAATTGAAACAACTACTCGAAGAGAGACTCGAAGGAGTAACACAAACCTGTCTTACCTGAATACCAAATTGGGGATTACGTTATGTACTATCATTCTCAGCCTGGTGGGCAAACTGAAAATTTAGAAACTAGTTGGTCTGGTCCCTATTGAGTTATATTTTGAAAAGGACTAGAGTATTCAATTGTTCATGTTGATTCTGGTATAGTGTTAAATGTATTCATCCTAGGTTTTTAAGAAGTCAACCTCCACTGCGATTGAATATTGATGGGGGAATTGTCAGGATTTTGTTGAATTCTCTTATTTCTGAAAATTCCGCCCCAATGATTCCACTGTCATCATCGGAAGGATTGAGTAATATATCTCAATCTATCAAGGTTGATGATTAATCTCATCCAAATCAATTGATTGAAGATTCAATTGTGCAGAGATTAATTCACTCTGATAGATTACAAGCTGTTACAAAGCCTATAAATATTCCCTCTTTTCATAATAGAAATTAGGTCAATTTATAATTTGTATTTTTATAAAAGAATATTCCCTTCTTGGAGAATCTTCTTAGTGTAACTTTGAGATACAACCTGCCCATTGGAAGTGTAATTCAAAACTTCCAGACCACCCAAATGAGGAGCTTTAATTGGCAAATATACCATTAAAATAATATCAAACTAAGCAATTAAATGACAATCATGCCCAAATAACTGACACCCCTAATTCTTATATTATTGGGAGGAATCCATCTGGTAAATTTTCCAACACAACTCTTCAGGTATTCAATCATGGATGGGGTATCTAAATCTTTCAAAGGCGCTGGAAGCAAAGAGCAGTGATGTTAAGGTAATTCTTAGCAACATTCTTAAGTGCAATCTTGACATCTGAGTCTGCCATGACTTATCACTTAAAAACTCATGAGACATATGGTAAAGATGGCCAAAGAATTTGGTGATGGTATATTTCTTTAAAACTGAATGTTATAGATTCAGTTTTCCAGTGGTCATGCATTCAGGAGATCCAAACTCTTACAAAACTGTGCTTTCTACGTCAGCAAAGGTCCATTGTTCCTCAGTGGGTAGGACATGATAAGATTTCAACTCTGCTCATCTAAACATATTATCATACTAGTGGCTTTAAAAAGGCCATCATCCCCATGAATAGTTTTTTTGAACATTTTCAAAAATTTCTGCCCGTTCCATGCTTGCCAAACTTAAGGATATTAACTGGATTAAATCGTTGAAATATGGATAGAAACCTCCTGATTCAAAGTAATTGGCGCAGTAGTAACCTGAGGCCCTGGGTTATTAGCTTTGGGTTGACTTTTTAAGCTGGCATCTCCAGGGAAGGAGGCAGAGCAAATAACAATTTGGGTACTGAGCGTATTGTTCAATGCATCATTTCTTGGATAGTCTCCTTTACCAAGGGTTCTTCATCAAATAGCTCTGATTGAACAGAAGGCATGGTTTAATGAGGACACCAACTTTTACCTTCTTGCAATTCGCCTTCAATTAATCATTACTAAGCGTTTTGATTCTCCTGCTCCTAAAGGTACTGATGTTTGAATTGTCGCAGCTCCACAAGATCTCCATGCACTTCATTAATGTTAGTGCACAGTTATCTAATTTATTTTTATGGGCAGTCTTCATTCTATGAAGGTCGCAACCTTATGAGTAAAGCTCATTCTTTGATTCAAGGAGATCTCCTCTATCTTGTTGGAGAGCCTTGTCTAAGCCTCTCAATCCTTTAATATACCGTTGCATGGCTGCTTATTGATCTTTAATATGTTTACACTCCACCTGGAGGTGGTTAGTGGTATTGATGTTGCTTTACAAGTGCTGTGCAGCCACCCCACTTTGCGCTGGGTGTATTATATGAGTTCTGAAGCTAACTCACCTGTTTCATAAATGTCACCTAGAGTTACACAATAATTTTTAACTTCCTCTCTAAGTTGAGTCATTCCTTTAATCCATTCATTGGTGACCCTGTGGTCATCCATGGCCTGATATCTTATGGCCAGCATGTTCTGGCTTAACTGATCAATAATTTCATCTAGTTGTTGCAAAATTACACACTACGGAAGCAGTTGTTATTGTAGGACTTCTGTTTTTAATAAATTGATGGTGCTATTCCCAAGAAGCCCAAAAGTAAATACTTGATTTAAGTCTAAGGTTTATGCAAGTAGTTTGTTATTTTAAGGGTGGTCAAGTCCCTCTTAGGCTCCCACAAATAGAGTATTTGTCCTATCACAAGAGGTAAAGGGACTTATTAAGTAGTCACCAAAATAAAGATTTAAAAATAAAGGCTTAACTTTATTAAAAATGTCTTGCTGGTTTTAAAATGTTGCATCTGTCACTAATCCCCATAAGGAAAATTAACGCTATAAGTAATAGAAAGGGGCTATATGAATTGAGTTTGTTTATTGGATACCACTTCTGGGTTCAGAAGATCCTTTGTAGCATAAAGCTTTATAGGTGAGAAATGTGCGCTCAATAAACCATTTAGTTGACTTTGTGCAATATAATTCAATATTTGAGCTGATTTTAGATTTGTACCTTTTAAAGGCACTGTTCAATTTATAGCCTTGTGTGGTATCCAACGGAGTTTTTGACTCATGTCCCATGATCTTAATACTTTAACATTTTGATATTCTTTTTGGGGAAATTATATCTTAAGCTAAACTAAGAGGATTTTCTCTTACTGGGTAATGTATCGCTACTGGTTGATTTATCTGTAAATTATAATAAGGAGTTTCTCTAAACCCTTGAGAAGGATAATCAATGATTCTAACAAAAGCTCGTCTGTTTGATACTCTTCTCATTATGCCTGATACTCTGGTATCTGAAATCACCCCATTTAAGAATATTGGCAGAGGGGTATCAATTTAAGGATTGTCAATGTTTGCGTTTGATAGCAAATCCAATTTCTAGAGATTTAATTGAGCATTTTTCTCCGCTCATGTAAATTATGTCATAAGGTTCTTCCCAAATGGAATTCAAATTTCCTCCAAGTTGCTTTATGAAGTTGTGGTTATACAGAATCAAATAAATATCACAGAAGCGTTCATGGGTTGGCTGGATACATTTTGTGACCAGCCTTCTCTTTAATCTTTTTTTGGGTAAATTTGTCTTTGCATCAGACTGAAGTTGAATCATTTTTGTGCTAATGTTATTGCACTTTTCAAGCTCTTCAGTACTGTTACTGGTAATTTTAATAGCTATTAAGGCCAGGATACTAAGTTATCTTCTGTATAATGGTTTTAAAGAGGACATTTTAATGATATGATGGAAAACATCTGATAAGCGATCAACGCAATAACTAGGTATTGGTCCCAATGTAAAGGATTGGAAGTAGCTATTTTCTCAATATTGTAACTAACGTTCCATTTACTTGTTCTACATTTCCATTTGATAATAGGTTTAAGGTGTTGAGATAAGTCGTTGTGTCCCCATGCTTATTGCTAAGATCTTAATAGCTCTTGAAGTAAAATTTCTCCAATTATCACATAAAAAATACCTGCGGCAACCATGCCTAGTAATTATATAAGATGTTGTCAATGGACTTGGCAGTTTATGCGGGAATGGCAATTGCTTTGACCCACTTTGTGAAGTGATCAATTCCTATGAGATATAATGAATTCCTCCTGTTAATTCTAGAAGTAATCCTATAACATATAAGCTAAAAGTTTGAACAGCTGCTGACGTGTCAATGCCTAATACTTGTACATAGAACTATGCAGCATTTGTTTTTGACAAGTTATGCAAGCATCTAAGACTTCCTCTACAGCGTTCAGTAAGCCTTCCCCATAGTATAGATTCTTGATCCAATTGTAGGCTTTCTGGCCCCTATGCCTTAAGGTATTGCGGGCTTTCATTATGTCTGGTACCTATTCCAAATATCATAAGTAAGTTAATCAGTCAGTCTAAACTTTCTTTTATATAAACTGCAAGAATTTTGGTTTTATTAAGTGTTGTTTCAGCATTTTCTGAACTGGTTCATGTTGATCATTCAGGATTCTGTCTTCATGAGTAGTTCATGTAACCCTTCAACTTCACTGTTGTCTCAATAGAGCAGGATTAATCTGGTCTGTCCTTACACATTCATGTGTCGCATCCCTGCTTAAGGAAGATATTTTTGTCATAGTGATGAAGTTGAGCCCATCAGAATGGCCTTTTAGTAGGATCTTATATGTTCTGAAGCCACTTCAAAGAATCATGGTCTGTAACAACTGTGACCTTTATACCATATAGGAAGGACTAAAAATGTTTTACCATGAGCAGAACTGCTAGGCACTCTTTCTCTGTGACATTGTTATTTCAATCATTCTTTGAAAAGTCTTACTGTAATAGGACACCAGGTGTTGATGCCTTCATCATTCAACTGGGTCAGAATGGCTTCTACTGCTAGATTAGAGGCGTCTGTATAAAGGATTAATGGCTTCCCATAGTCCAGGTGTCAAATTATTTATCTTCTTTTGATAAATTCTTCATAGTTTTTACGCATTCTTTGTACTAGTTCCAATACAAAAGGTGTAATTTTGGCAATTAAGAAGACAAGAGATTCGGTGAGTTTAGAAAAATTGGGGAAAATGATGGCAATATCAAATCATTCCTAAGAATACCCAAATATATATAAGACTTTTTGGTTTAAGCATATTTGAAAATATCTTTGACCTTATTGTTTAAGGGTTGAATTCCTTTGCGTGATATGACATAACCTAAGAACTTCAGTTCTTGTTAGAAGATACACTTTGCAGACTAAAGTTTAATAAAGCTTTCTTGTAATCATTGGAAAACTGACTTGGTGTGGTTAATATGATCAGTAAAGGTTTTTGAACACTTTGTTATGTCATCTAAATAAACAATCACACAGCTTTGTTTAAGATCTTTTTTAGTACTAGATTTGTTTAAGGTCTTGAATGATATGATCCATCACACGTTGGAGCAAGGCAGCACGTTACATAATCCCTGAGGGAGCCAAGTAAATTAAAAATCTTTTTGTGTATAATAAGGCGCACATCTTTGGTCTTCTGGCAAAAAATACCTGCCAGTAACCACTAACTAGGTCTATTACAAAAAGAATTTAAGTCATAGAGTCAGGCCAGAGCATCATCAATTCTTAAAATGAGATAACTTTCCTTCTTTGTGATTCTATTTAGCTTCCTGTAAACCATCACTATTCTTAATCACCATATTTATTCTTTATGAGAATTAGTTGGGTTGACTATGAACTCTTAAGGTGCACAAGCAAAATAACATTCAATAGTTGTTTTAGCTCAGTCTTCATTTATTGCTTCTCTACCCTCAACTTACTATATGGCTTTGATCATAATGGGTTTTGATCTCTTACATCAATTCTATAGATCCAATTAATAGGAAGGCCAAAATTACATCTGATGTGGTTAGGACATCTTGATAATCTTCAAGTAATTGATTCACCTTCCCATTTCCTCCTGATTTAACTTATTTGATAGTTGGAATTGAGTTATGGAGAAATTTATCAGCAGGTAGGCCCAAATCAAGTTGATCACCAATGAAATGTACTTTGTTTTAATCATTAATTAGAATTAATTGTCTTTTATTTAATTTCCTGGTGTTTTTTGACTAATAATTCTTGTTTTTCAGGTTTCCAGGTAGTAATTTAATTTGGTCCTTATAAGCTGGGTTGAGGATACCTGGTATTACCCTTAGTTTAATTCTGCTGACTCCATCAATGCTAGTGATTTGTGATAGGAAGTTTGGGGATATCTTCAGGGTTATGTTGTCAGAAAAAACTCTTTTTCTTTTAGTTTACTTTTTGGCTTTTTGGTAGCATAAAATTCCATGCCTTCTGCTGCTTTGTTTGAATTAAGGAGCTTTTTAGCATTTATTTCAGAAGTAGAAAAATGTAAAGGCATTGCAGAAACATGGTACTCAACCAGACGAACAATATATTATATTGCTGGATTCTTTATTATCCAACACCATAGAAACTTCATAATGAAAGAAAAGTAGATATATTTTTAATAAATTAATAACTCTTACATATTTAATTATAAATTTCGTCCCAATAAGTATGTTACATTAGCTGTTGTCCAGAGCAATCACAGGAGCAAAAACTAATTTTCTAATTTCAAATTGGTAAGGGAGATCAGCACCTACTGTTTTTGTGTTGTTTGGGCCTGCAGTGGTATACTCTTGGTTTTACTCAAGGTCTAGGTGAGTTTGATCTTCTTGGTGAGTTGGGATGAAACAAAGTTGATTGACAAACCCATACCCAAGCTAGCCATTAATCTGACCTTTCTAATCACCACTTCACCTTTTTTATTGTTCCTCCAAATTTTGGCGGCAGGGATGAAGCCCCTTTAAGGCGGAACAATGCATTGAGCTTTCCTGCAGTCCAATGATATTTTTTCATGATTTTCATTAAAATATATCGGGTCTTTAGTCCATCGCTTAGAAGATTACCTGCTATAACAGGTGATTTGGTGGGATGTTATGTGACTCTTTTGCCAGGAGTGTAAGCAAGCTTTCATCCTGTCCAAAAACACCTTCGCCTTTTCAATGACCTCCCCTATCCACCCTCCTCTCAGCTCCTTAATTGTTGCAATAGCGCTCTGGACAATCCACACTATTACCCTTGATGCACTGTCTGTCACTACCACAACCCTTTAAGAAGCTGTGCGTCACTTCTACTCCCACCTCACGGATCATTTTCAAGCCTGTCTGTTTGGTCACCTGCCATCCCACCAACGCCAGTTGTTAAATCCTGATTCCCCATCTGATTCCTCTCGTTAGACCCTTTCTTTAATTCATGTGCAGTTTTTGCCCAGTCCTCCCCTGTCGCATCCCCTCTTCCTTCCACTAGCAGTCCCACTGGCAAAATGAGATAGCTTCATCTCCTCTGGGGTTCCCCTTATTTTCTTGGTGTTGAATAGTTAGAGTGTATTATAAATGTCCATCCCATGTCAGCTTTCCCCAAATAAAATTCAAAGCTTAAAAATCCATTAAAGTATATAAGAATAAGATGGGTCAGATCAGTAGGCCAAGATACTGGTCAGCATGAATGGCCGTATCAATCACTATAGGAATTCCAATAATTTTACTGAGATAGGTGTCCTCCAAGGCTTGGAAGTTTGTGATATTTTTGTCATTAAGTGATATGGAATGGAAAATACATCAGGTGTACCTATATTATAATAACTTGTATCTTATAACCACCTTCAGAGTCATCATGAAATTAGTTTTCAATGCATGTGAGGTGAGAAATTAGCAATGATTTAGTTTAAGGGTTTTAGGATGGGGCAATTTAGGAGTAGCTGATCCTAAGCTGACCACCCTTTCCCCTGCTCAGCAAAGGCAAAATTTTCTTGTAAAACTCGTCTTTTGTGTGTTATTTTTATTTCAATAGTTGAATTAGAACTTCTCCATTTATTAGGTTTTATCTATCTACAAAATAAACACTGAGTTTCATGGGAGCCTTCCAGGTGGTTTCTGGCTTTTGTATACCAACCACATTGAGCAGAGCTTCCTTGATGTCTAGGACAGAGTTGAGGTTTTATTTTTCTGATGTGACATACTTGGCTAAGTCAAGATTACTATGTAAACCAGCAAAAACGGCAAAAATAAAATCATCCATTGTGAGAATTTTTGATGTTATCAGAATTCAAGCATTGATATAGAAGCAATCTGCAATCTTGCTTAAGTTTCAGTTTAGCGTAGCAGAATCCTCATCAAAGCTTGTTTATTTATACTTAATCTTTGACTGAAACTGAATTCCTTGATAAGCGCTTCTTTCACTTGACTCAAACACTTAGATTGTCTATTTGTTTATCATAACCTCCTGTGCCATGTGACTTAAACAAGAATAGATACATTTAACCTTTTGATGGTCAGCTGTACCTTACATCACAGCCTCATAGATATATAGGAGTGAAGCAATACTTCCTTCTCCAGGTGTCATCTTTTCCTTGAAGGTAGGTCTAAGGTAGTGGCTCCAAAACCTTGGACAAAATGCTCTCTGGGAGCTTCTGATTCAGTAATTTTTTGGTATGTGTGTTAATCTGCTCAATTTTTTGAAAGAGTTGGTGAATTTTATCATGTAGTGGCTAATATGATGCTACACTTCTTCAATGGTGAGCCTTAGGCGTGAACTCCAGTAAGTTAATTATCTTTTGATCCAAACTTTGTTCTCCAGGTTCTTAATGTTGATGTCAAAAGCATTGATTGCAAAAAGCATTAAAATAGAAATTTTGTAAGAGTTTGTTCTCATCTTCTAGAAATCTAATGCGCCGGTTTAGGTCCTCCTTAATCTCTTGGTTTTTTTTGATTTGAGGAGGTGTTGACTTTTGGGCTTCGTCTGATGGCTGGTTCTTTGTCAGGTGTGAAATACAGTTTTAAGCGTCTATTGTGTGAAGACAAGAGACAGGATGGTGATTAGAATTTAATTATAGCTTCTTGGTAGTATTTAATTTGAATTCCCTGTCATTTTTACTTGGATGATAGCACGCCGCCCTGATCTTACTGATCCCAAGTAAAAGCCAACTAATACAAAAGAAATTACTAAACACAAAAAGGTTTATAAATTAAATTATAAACAAGTTTAGTAGTTAAATATATTTTAATATTAACTTAAGGGTTATTTATAGGGTTCAATGTTCACCACATCTTACCCATGACAACTTAATTTCAGTGGCACTTAACCATGTAAAAAGCTTGTAAGAATGTCTACATATACTTTGACTCAAGGCATCTTTCTCAGCCTCAGGGTTGGTGTAAACACTGTCATCATTCTTGAGATGGAGTTTTTTCATGTCTTCAAAATAGCTGAGCTGATTCACTTTCACATGCAATCAGCAGTACATGCCAAGGCGATTTATATCACTAATTAGTATAAATTTGATTGAAAACTTGACCAACATTACAAACTAATTTTGACATAGACCAACAAAGCCCACATGCCCAAGTTAATAAATCAAAACTTAAATTTAAGTTTGAAAGGGATGGTTACCTGAGCGGGTAAAACTGCTTCCACCCCTAGTGCAGGTTTTGAGTTTGAAACCTGTACTGGCTAGAAAAACATTCTTGGTGTGGTATATTTATCCTAAGGTCAACCCACCTTAAATAAATAGATTTAAGTTTGACCTAACCAACAAAGCCCTTGAGCCCATGTCATCATAGTCAAATATAATTAAGTGAAATCGCTAGGCCGCAATTCCCAAGTTTGGATATACTTAGGATACACCTGAACCATAATTGCTGATATCTGATATGATCGAATGTCCAACAATTAGGTCCAGTCAATTACTCAACAGGAGGCTTGTCCAACTTGTCTTTTAATTCTTCTGTAAGGGTATTCCAGTTTTTGTCAGCTTCATTGAGGCGATGGTAAATCTATTTGATGTCTTCTTGACTAGGTGATTTGCTTCATATATTGTTCTCCAATTTTGTTAAGTCACTCAGCAATTGAGTGCTAGCCATCTGAGTTGCATGGGATACCAAAGATTTTCCAACACGAGCTACTTGGGCATTAAGGTTCTTAGATACTGACTGAGCCTCTGAGGTTTTATGGGCTTCTAGCTTATCAATTTTTAAGGTGATCTCAAGTCAGGATTGAGGAGCTTAATCCATTCTTCATTGTTATGATAATTAGTAGAATCATGTGCTGATATTTTACCTTGGGCTTTGTCATGTTGCTTATGAAGCTTGTTGGAAAAATCTTGAAGTAGCTTCTAGGTTCTTACATTGGACTCTGCAATATGCTTTTCTGAGGACTTCCATAGCTTATTCCCACTTAATTGATAACTCTAGAATCAATGGTGCCTATTAGGTTATGGATTGAATGATATAGGAACGGTTGGCTTCAATCTGTTGGAGTATTTTCCCTATAGTTTGTGATGCTAGATTATATCTGTTCTAGGCCACTCTCAAAGTCCCCTGGGTATTGATGTGATGATGGAGCTCCTCATTATGAACTAATTCTAGGTTCATGATACAATATAAAGCTGGGTGTACAAATTACATAATGTATTAGGATAGATTTGAACTTTGACCATATGTCTCTGAGATAGCACTCAATTTATATAAATCCACGAAGTCCTGTCCACAACGGATGCCCTTTTGCAGCTAGCTATTTCTCATGAGTTTTGGATTCCTTGATTTAAGTCTCTGAATACTTCAATGAAATTTAGGTTGGATGTTGATTTCTAGTATTTCTACTTAATTTTATTGTGCTTCTTTATGTTTATACAATGGCGTACTTACCGTTTTATCATCATCTTAGCTATTTCCGTCGTGTAACCAGTGGGTTAGACTATTGACAGGACTATCTTCCATGGTGCAATCAATTATAAGCAGGTATCATTAATATATGTTGTTTCCCCTATAATGAGGACCAGCTTTTCAGCATTTCTTCTTGGTTTCTTGTTGGTGCTTAAGAAATTAGAAATCCTGAAAATAAGGAACCAATTGCTGTATGCTTAGTATATCACAACTGCTTTCGTGTCAGACATTCTCCTTCTCAACTTTTGAAAAAGAATGTTGGAGGTAAGAATGCTCCCAAATCTGCTACCATGATTGGCCCATCACCTGTCCAATCTTTAAATAATATTGTGGTTATCAATGATATGAGTACCAATGGCAAAAAGACCTTGGCGGATTCTCGGTGGAATCCTAACTATTGGGAAAATATGATTTATAACCAAAATTGGCTTAATAAGGTAAGAACTGATAATAGGATTGCTCCAACTTCTCAGCCAAATTTGAGGTGTTTGTTACCACATGGGTCTGATCACCTCCAAGGTGAGAAGATTTTACTCATCAATGATTGGGTGCAAATTAACAAATCATTACCACATGAGTCTGACCACCTCTGAGGTGAGAAGATTTTACTTGCTGGTGATTGGATACAATTTATCAAATCATTACCACATGGGTCAGTTTTGCCTCAAAATATTTATCTTTGATCTGATAGGCTGAAAGCCTATATTTCCTAATTTGGATGACTCAGCTTTATAATACTTTAGCCCCAAATACCCATGGTCCTGGGATTTGAACTAGTTTAAATAGGAAATACTAGTATCAAAGAAAGGACCTTTTTTGGCTTGCCCCGCTTAAACAATAAAAAACATAAAAAACTTTAACAAAGCGTTATTTATTACTTTTATTTAAAAAGTAAGTTTCTCACTTTGATAAAATATTTGTGGCATCCGTCGGTGGATCCCACAAACTGGTGCTCACTACAGGGGCTCACCCTGAATACTTTGATAAAGTATTAAAAGCAATGGAGAGTGTCACCCGTTGGGTGCAAAATGGGGAAGGGACTGAAGATGATGATCAAATGGACAGCCCTACTGCTTTGATGTTTGGAGAAGAACGATTTGAACGCATATTAATACCTGAGTCTCGTCGCATCACCTGGCCAGCCACTGAAGCCGTGAGAGACCTTACTCATGGTATCCTTAACCCTGGTGACATTGCATCTCGTGAACAAGCGTCGTTGGTAGAGGAACGCCACTTGTTTCTCTATGAGACTAGTGTCCTCCCAGAGACCTATGGTCAGCTTACAAATTTGACCACCTACGTATGCAAGTTTGCTCACCCTGCCTTGGTACACATGATGCATCTCTTAGCTGGACATCATGAAGAGTTACATTGACACCTAGATACTCATGCAGCTCTGAATTTAGCTTATGATAAGTTGTACCAACTGACCTCCAAACATCTTGGAGCAGTCAGATCTGGTGTGGAAGCTAATCATAACTTCATCATACAGCTGCATGACTGACTTACTACTATGGACACTGGGATTGTAAAGTATGTTGAGGAGGCCATGAAGATATTCTGGGATGAACTGAACGCTTCCACCACTAGCACCCACTCGTTGTTGGAGGAGTTTGCTAATGAACTTGAAAAACATAATGAGCAAATGCACCGGGACCTTTTAGCCCCCAACTCCGTCCCTCAAGAGGAATATGAACAGTGTGTGCTGTGGTGGAGCGACAGTTAATTCAGGCCTTTTCGCGTGTTGATGAGCTTGAACGCCATCTGTTGCTTGAACCATCTAGCGCCACCTCCACCCTTGCAGCCAAGGTTGTTCAGCTAGAAAAGGAGCTAGCTCTCAAAGCTTCATTTGAAAATACCAAATATTTGGCACGTCACCTGACTGAATGCAAAACTGAAGCAAAAGTGGTAAAAGCTTCGCTGGAAAGCCCTGTGCTGTTGAAGGAAGTATTTAGTCAATTAACGCAGGTTGAGCGGAAGTATGAACAGATTAAGGATGGAGTACAAGGCCCCAGCTCCCACTCTCGTGATGATGAAGGGTGTAAACAAATGAAAGAAGAGCTGAAGAACCGCGTGGAAGCTGTGGAAACTGCTCAATTAAACCTAAGCTCGCTGGTGTCACAACTCCATTTTCAAGTCAATGCAATGGAGAGCTGAGTGGAAGATCTTGAAACTCATAAATTAGGGATCAAAGCTCAACTGAGACTATGTGAATCTGGGCCCCTAGAAGCCCTCTCCAAAATGGAAACCCTGGCTTGAAGCCATGCATGACCAGTTTGATCGCCTTTTGTGGACCTTTGACCAGTTAAACTACCGCTCTGAAACCCCAGAAACAGAAGCTCCAGCTATTCATACCCTTACTGGGGGTGATTTTAGTTCATTCAAACTGACGTTCAAAGACAAGTTTATCCCTGGTGAGGGCAGCATTGCTTCATTTTTATATGTCTATGAAGCAGCTATGGAAGGGGCAACGGATCGTCAGAAGGCCAAACATATACTTTCCTGTTTGGGCCGCATGGCACAGGAGGTGATGGTCCCACATATGGATGCTCTTAGCACCTGGTCCGAGGTTAAAGAGGCCCTCATAAACACGTTTGGTTCAAAACAGGCTTTAAGTATGAAAAAGCAAGCTTTTATGCGTATGAGTATCCAAAAAGGAGAGTCAGTGGTTGCTTTTGTGGAACGATTCTATATGGAAGCCCAGACATTGTTAACTTCAAAGATGTTGACTTTGGATGATGCTGTAGCCGCCGTTTTGACTGGAGTGGCTTCTTACCCTCCGCTAGCGATGCACATCACCTCAGTTAAACGCTATTTCCATACCATTCAAGACATCAAGGAGGCGTTAATAGATGTCGCTGATTTCCATAAGCCCAAAGTTTCACGTGGAGCAGTATCTCATCCTCGCGTTTTAACCATTGAGGATTCAAAGCCTAAGCCTCAGGCCCTAGCTATTGAAGACAAGAAGGAGCCCCTTCAGATAATGGGCCCTGAAGAGCAAAACCCCAAAGCAAAACGTCCTGAACGCCCTCAGTGCAAATACTGCTACAAGTTTGGACACAAGGAGGCTGTGTGCTGGAAAAAGAAAGCTGACGCCGAGGAACAGGAGCAGGGAAAAGTAATGTCAGCGTAGGGAAAGGCACACCTATTGCTGACAAATCTCATGTGCCTGACTCATTTAAACAACTTATGCCATTACCTCGCGTTACTAATACCCCTGGGGATGATTCTGAGGGGGAACAGATGAGGTTGGCTATTTCGTTGTAGGAGTACCTGCTGAAGTGGAAGTCCCCAATTGCTTGAATGCTGGAGGAGTAGATGAGTCCATCATACCTGAAGAGACATATCTTCATCAAGTTGTAGGGGAACTGGCCATTATTGATACTACCAGTGATGCGGATGAGGTGTTGTCTAACCTTATTCGCCCTCTCCAGCATGGCCATACCATGCAGTCCATCCTGGAAAATTACCCCAAGACCGCGTGCAAATTAACCTCCACTTTTCATCTTAAGGAGGTCTTAGCGCTATCGCCCACTTTTGGGGGGATACTTATGAAGGTCAAAGTGGTTATCCAAAAAGTTTGGGTGATGGCTATCCTAGATACAGGCTCCCCAGTGAACGTAATCTCTTCCAAGTTGATGAAAAAGATCAAACTTGCACCTGACTTAGAATATAACCAAGACTTTGGAACCGCTGGTCCCAACAACACCCGCGCACTTGGTGCTTACTCATCCCTTCCCATTTGTATTGGGAAGCTTATTCTATCAGCCCCCGCAGTGGCTTTGGATAATAACGCTTATGATATGCTTATAGGTACTCAGTTTATGATTGAATATGAAGGTATTATCAATATGAAGCAGGGGTTCTTGTCATTGCTCAATTATGAAGTCCCCTTAGTTCTAGCCAATAAAGAACCCAGCAAGAAGGAATACTCTTGCATGGTTGAGTACCCACTTTCCGCTTTACCTATACATTATACCACCTCTGGGTGAAATACAAAAAAATTGCCTGATTCTGTGGATGCTACCAAAGGTATTCCGTTTTATGCGGCTGATGAAGTGGTGATTAAGCCTGGTGAACAACGGGTGGTAGACACGAAAATCACTCTTAAAATCCCTCGCCACTGTTTATTACACCTCTTAAGCATTGACGGAATTAGCCCTGTTGAGCCTCGGGTATTGCCTGGTGTTTTAGACCCAGCCTATCTGAGGCCTATTACTCTATTGTTGGGGAATCTCACTGATAAGGATATATTTGTAAGAAAGCATCAGGAGGTGGGCCGAGGGTTTTTACTCCCTGTGGAGGAAGTTGAACAAATCCACTCTATTGGCTCAATGGCAGATTTAGGCCTGCCTGCAGATAACCTGGTATGTACCTTGCCAAACGTCCATATTTTGGATGAGCTGACCTCAGATGAGTTGGAGAAAGTGCATACTCTTCTGGATGAGTATAGTGATATATTTTCGAAGTTGGACAATGATTATGGCCACATGAAGGGCTGGTGCCATTCCATTGATGTGGGTGATGCCCATCCCATTAGGTCAAAACCTTATCGCAAGTCAAAGGTGGAGGAACAACAAATGAGGACGGAACTCATGCAGTTATTAGACGCGGGGTTATTAGTTCCTTCGCAAAGCCCTTGGTCCTCCCCCTTTTGCTAATTAAGAAGAAAAATGGAGGTCATTGGATAGTTATGGACTATTGCAGGTTAAACAATCTTATGAAAAAGGATAGCTATCCTATCCCACGCATTGACGATGCCCTGGCCCAGCTTTCAGGCTCAAACTTTTTCTCTGCCATGGACTTGGCCAGTGGTTATTGGCAAATGGATTTATCTCCTCAAGATCAAGAGAAATGCGCGTTGATATGCAGTGAAGGTCTTTTCCAACCCACGCGATTACCTCAAGGGTTGTGCAATGCACCTGCCTCTTTCCAGCGTGTGATGGATCACATTTTGCAGGATCTTAAGTTAACCTGCGTTATTGTCTACCTTGATGACATTACCATATTCTTGAAGTCCTTTAATGAACACCTTGATCATTTGAAGGAGGTATTCCAACGCTTACGACGCTCAACTATCAAATTAAAACCTTCAAAGTGTACTTTTTTCCAAAAGAAATTAAACTTCCTCGGACATACCATTTCTCGAGAGGGTATCCAACCCATACAAGATAAGGTTGAAGTGATTGCCAGAATGCCACCCCCCAAAAACCTACGGGATATACAGGTATTTTTAGGGATGATGGGGTATTACCATCAGTTCATCCCTAAGTTTGCCCAACTCAGCGAGCCCCTTGTTTGGTTACTAAAAAAGAATATCCCCTTTCAATGGGGCACTGAACAGAAGGCTGCCTATGAAACAATGAAGTTGCTGCTACAAAAATGGCCTATCCTAAGGCATCCCAATTATGGAAAACCGTTTATCTTGTTTACAGACGCTTCAGACTACGCCATCGGGGCCATCCTAGCCCAATTAGATGAAAAAGGGGTAGATCATCCTGTCTCATATTTTAGTAAGATGCTATCAAAGGCAGAACGCAACTATAGTGTTACCAAGAAGGAGTGTCTTGCCATTCTACTAGCAGTGAAGCATTACCGCCCTTTCTTGTATGGGACCTCTTTCACTGTGATTATGGACCACGCATCTTTAAAATGGTTGCAAAACATGAAGGACCCTATGGGGCGGTTAGCTCGCTGGGCTCTAAAGCTCCAGCATTATGATATGAAGATTGAACACTGCGCTGGAACCCGCCACATGAATGTTGATGGGTTAACTCAGCTGCCCATCCTCCACTTAGATAACAGTGAAGCGGAGCAGCTGTATGATCTTTTAATGACCCCAAATGACTGGGAAGATGAGGATGAGCCTGTACAGAGGATGTTGGCCTGGCACTCCCATAACACTAAAGTAGAAAGCGGGAAGTTGTATAAACAAGTGGGGGCGAAGTGGTTGCCTTACCTATGACCCTCGGAACGTGTACCTGTTATCTTGGAAGCTCATTCAACTTTAGGCCATGGAGGAGTAAAGAAAACCTATGAATGGATAAAGGATCGATATTTTTGGGAGGGAATCATGGAAGCCATCATCGAAGTCTTGGATGCTTGCCTTACATGTAAGAAGCAGTCTCAGCTCAAAACTAGATATCAATATCAGCTGACTACCCCGCAACAGCCATTCCATACCATAAGCTTGGACGTAGTAGGGCCGCTTCCTCAAACCACAGGTGGAAACAGATATATTTTGGTAGGCATTGACCACTTCACAAAGTGGGTTGAAGCTGTGGCGCTGCCAGCCCAAACTGCTAAGGCCACTGCCACCTTTCTTCATCAAAATATTTTCACTTGACATGGGTGCCCTCAAGTACTACTCTGTGATAACAGGAAAAATTTTACCTCCAGAGTAGTCAAAATCTTGGCTGCTTCCATGGGAGCCCAGCAACTATTCTCAGCTCCATATAACCCATCAACCAATGGTACAGTGGAGCGAGCAAATGGTACTTTGGTTTCTATTTTATGGAAAATGGCTTCATCTGATCCCCTTCATTGGGATCATTATCTCCCTAGCGCTCTTATGGCTTATCAAATTAGCTATCATCAGATTTTGAAAATGTCCCCTTTCCGAGTTTTGTATGGCAGGGAACTGGGCATACCTGCTCTTCTAGCTAAGGATGTCTTCTCTAGAGGAGAGGAGCCTGAGAAAGCCATGCGAAGGTT
This sequence comes from Massospora cicadina, assembly GCA_022478985.1. Classification (NCBI taxonomy): domain Eukaryota; kingdom Fungi; phylum Entomophthoromycota; class Entomophthoromycetes; order Entomophthorales; family Entomophthoraceae; genus Massospora; species Massospora cicadina. Next base: position 88,432 of record JAKSZP010005604.1, read on the forward strand.
AGCTAACCGCATCATTCAGCTTCAATCAGAGGCTATGACCAACCTAGCTAAAATGGTTACTAAAGAAGGCCAAGCTGCCAATGAGCTCTGAGCTCCTCTACCTTCTTTCCAAGTGTCAGATATGGTTTTATATTACCACAATTGCATAACTCCACATAGTGGCAAACTTGGATCAATCTGGGAGGGGCCATTTACCATCATGTATAAGAGAGGAAATGAGTATTCTATAAAGTCTTTGGCTACAGGAATTATCATAAACTGGGTACATGGCCACTTTCTATGACCCTACACTCCTCCCAACATTCTTGAGGGGGGCAATGTCAGACATTCTCCTTCTTGACTTCTGAAAAAGAATGTTGGAGGTAAGAATGCTCCCAAATCTGCTACCATGATTGGCCCATCACCTGTACAATCTTTAAATAATATTGTGTTTATCAATGATATGAGTACCAATGGCAAAAAGACCTTGGCAGATTCTCGGTGGAATCCTAACTATTGGGAAAATATGGTTTATAACCAAAATTAACTTAATAAGGTAAGAACTGATAACAGGATTGCTCCAACATCTCAGCCAAAGTTGAGGTGTTCGTTACCACATGGGTCTGATCACCTCCAAGGTGAGAAGATTTTACTCATCAATGATTGGGTGCAAATTAACAAATCATTACCAAATGAGTCTGACCACCTCTGAGGTGAGAAGATTTTACTCGCTAGTGATTGGATACAATTTATCAAATCATTACCACATGAGTCAGTTTTGCCTCAAAATATTGATCTTTGATCTGATAGGCTGAAATCGTTTGAATCCTGATTTGGATGACTCAGCTTTATAATACTTTAGCCCTGAATACCCATGGTCCCAGGATTTGTCCTAGTTTAAACAGAAAATACTAGTATCAAAGAAAGGACCTTTGCTAAATTGCTTTTCTTTCTCATAACAATCACTTTAGTTACTATGATTCGACTCAAACAGCAAATTTGGATAATCACACACAGGAAAGCTGGGTGACTTTATTAACAAAAATAATATAACATGGGCGAGCGTCGCAGCAAGCGGTGCACTTAATGGTGCAACTAAGGGCAAGAAACGCCCTGGAGGGGGACCAGGAACCCAATCTGCAAAGAAATCGCAAACTCAGACACCATCTGGGTTTATGGTATTTACTGTAAAGCACACGCAATACATTTACATTCAATTAACCAACCTTTGTCAAAGGTGGAACACGGGATCAGACTCTTCCTTGGGATGAGTCACCAACCCTGTGGGAGAAACCATGTGAGGCACAGCCTCACTTTTCCCTCACGCGGTGTACATAGCCACCAACAACATGGGCCGCGGCTGGATTGATATTGGTTTTAAAACAGCTGATGAAGCCGATGCTGCAGCAAAAATCTGCGTGGAAATTGCCCTCCCTGAGGGCAAAGAAATGTATGCACCGCGCGCACCAGATGAAACAAAGCAAAATCTTTGTTCATCTCCTTTGACTCGCTCCTCACCAACCTTCCTCATAAGGTAATCAAGGAGGAGCTCCGCAAAGGTCTTGTGGCCTATGGAGAAATTTAACAACTTGAATTACAGAGATTTTGCTTAATGCCCGACCTGTGCACGGGCAAAGCTATCGCTGTAATCAACCCCTTCCCAGAAGTGAAAGAGGATTTATCCAGAATTCCCCGCGCAGCAGAATTTCACTTTGTAGATGGGGGCCAGTCAGCTGCATTCTGAGTTACACTGGAACGCGCACCACCCATTTGCAATCACTGTGGCTCACTGGGCCACAAGGAACATGCATGTCCTGCAAAAGAGGGCTTAATGGAAAATGATTTTTGTGAAGAAGCTATGGACGAAGATAATGAAGACTTCGCCAAAATGACTGATGGCCACCACCCATTCCGCTGGGGTGAAGATGGACTATACTCCATCGTGGACCCAGTTACAAGTAAACAGCGTAAAGCAGCACAAAAAGCCCGCAAGAGAGCAGCGGCTGAAGCGGCGGCACACGTGGAATCCGCCATTAACCATGGACAAATTCAGGAGGATATTTCAGATATTCACTGAACCAACCAATCAGAACAATATGCCCAGGTCAAAAATTTTCACAGTAACCAGACTGAGAAAACAAAGCGTCATCAGTCATGCACATACTGAGGAACAATGCAACCGCAATTTGGGTGAAATTGTGGTGCACAATGCAACAAAGTTGAACCAAAAAAATATAAAATCCAATCAACAACCCGCATCAAATCAACATGAGACCTGTGCAGAAAAAGTTGATGCAAATGCAAAAAACTGCAATTCCCCTGAATCATTGGGTCAGATCAAGGGAACCAACAATGGCAGTGAAAGAGTTGGAGTACAGACGCGGAGCATGGCCAAAATGGGCCGCGGTGGGATAGGGCCAGAGGGTCCTCCCAACCGCTCCTGAGGCGCCATGGGCACCTCAGTGTCAATAAGTATGTTAAATATCGCGGGAGCCAGGGCTCATATGTCCCAAGCCAAAAAGCTGGCATTCCTGCGAAAACCTCTTGTAGACATCTTGGCCATCCAAGAAACCCACTGCCTACAAGGGGAAGAAGAATCCTGGTCAACCAGGGTCGCACCATCACAATCAGTATGGACATCTCACTGTGGGGTGATAGTCCAAAACAACAAAAATTTTAAAATTACAAATTCATCATCACACTTGCACGGTAGAGTCCTGGTAGCAACAATCACATGCCAAGATGAAATAATTTTGTTAGCATGTATCTATGCACCGTGCACTGCAACTGAGAGAAAAAAATTTTTGAAAAAATTTCTACCCTCACCCTCCCACCAGATATCATCATGTTAGGCGATTTCAACTGCTGGGATAACCTCAATATAGATCAATGGCCTAATCCCAGGGGATACCCACCTGGACACATTGAATATTGCACAATGAAGGCATCTCTTGGCTTACAGGATGCTCTTCCTCCCAATTCACCAATCCTTCCCCATATGACAAGACCCAACATACGTGAGGGGCTGCTCATATCAATGAGTCGTATTAACCACATCCTCATCCCACAATCCCACCACTCAAGAATCTCTAAATTTACAACAAAAAAGATCAATTTTTCTGATCACCAATTAGTTACGGTGCAGTTAGCGCCAACCCAATCCCACACACAGGTGTCGCCTTAGAGAAAGCTTCACCCAGAAAATATAAGATTGCCTGAGATATCTGACTGGGTTGAAAACAAGGCTACAAACCCAGAATTCTCAGCCTCATTCACTTCAGATCCCATCAGAACATGGGAAAATTTCAAGAAAGATTTAATCAACAAAACCTGACATATTGCATCACGCAAGTACACCGCAGACACAGCCACAATCAAGCGTACCTTGGCAGAACTAGACCACCTGGAAATAAATACTCCAAGAACTGGCTATAGCCCTAATTGGGGATGCAAATGGGCAGAAATTTCAGCCCAACTTAACAATCTCATCTTCGAACACCAACACAGAATCAAAGTATTGAACAAAGGTAAGTTCATAAAGGAAGGTGAAACCTGTTTGACATACTTTTTCTGCCAATTCCACTCCTGTGGAAACCAGCCCACGTGCACACAGGTCCGCAAGACCAATGGCACTGTGGCAACTGACCCTGAGGAGGTAAAGGCGGAAGTACACCGCTATTACACCGAATTATATCACAATATGACAACAGATCCACAAAAAATTAAAGAATTTATTCAAACTGCCAAGATACAAAGCACACCACCAAATTATAATATACTATCCCTTATCACACGGGAGGAGCTTTGGGAAACAATTCGCGGTGCACCACGTAGGAATTGCCCAGGGCCTGATGGGATACCCTACAAATTTTAAAAAAATATTTTCAACAAATCGCCCCCCTCCTATTGGCTTCAATGAACCAGAGTTTGTTGGAAACACGCCTATTACCAGGAGGCCATGAATCCTACGTTATAACCTTGTATAAAAAGGGTGACAAGTTGGACCTGGCCAACTGGCGCCCAATTGCACTCTCCAACACTGACACAAAAATTCTAACAAAAATTCTAGCAGCTAGATTAGGCACATTTGCATCTGACGTCCTATCATCCAACCAGTTTGGGTTTATACCAGGGCGTTCAATATGGAACAACATTCACCCTGTTGCAAATATTTGCCAATACAAAGCAACTGGTGCCCTGATCTTCTTGGATCAGGAAAAAGCATATGACCGTGTTAGCTGGCCATACCTAAAAGAATGTCTACATGCCTTCAAACTCCCACCAAGATTCATAATGTGGCGATGCTTCTAACAGAATCTGCAACCATGGCTGTATGCTGCCCTGGATTCCTAACAAACAAGATTAAACCACACAGAGGGCTCAACCAAGGGGATCCCCTCAGCCCACTGCTATACAATTTCAGCTTTGACCCGCTCCTCCGAGTAACTGACTCACGTCTCATGGAGATAACCGCACAAGGACAACCAACAGTCAAGATGCTGGCCTTTGCAGATGACTGCGTAGCAGGTATAGCAAACAATGAAGATGCCTGACAGCTGGAACACACTCTAGAGGAATACTCAAAGTGAGCAATGCATCGCTCAACAAAAGGAAGACAGAAATCATCCTCTTAGGCAAATACACAAACAATTGGGCCACAACATCAGAACCTCACACCAACACTCGAAGAAAAAACCTAATTATATTACTCTTTGCAACACCTCCCACTACCACTCCTGTCTGACACCTTGTAATCTGGCTAGAATCAGGGGGATATGCTAATGAGACAATGGAAAGTAACCTGTTACAACGGGTATCCAAACGCGTCGCCTCCCTCAAGGGAAGAACCCCAGGATTAACAGGACGAGTTACAGTTGCTAACTCGCTCATCCTCCCAATACTGTGGTACCAGGCCCATGCGATAGCCTTCTCACCTACCTTTATAACCTCAATTCGCGCGCTTATCCAGGGCTGGCTGTGGCCTGGCTCTCACCCTCCTATACGGATGGAAACACTATTTGGCCCACGCTCAAGCGGAGGCATGGGACTAATAGATTTTGGGAGCCATGCCAATCACATCCTAGGTACCTGGATAAAGGAAATCCTTGCTCCAGACCTCCCGCAACAATATTGGTCCAGAGCAGCAAGGACTAACTTTGCACAGGCGCTCAAATTAACCAACTCACATAGTACACCCAGACTACTTTCATACCTTGCCAAGCACCCTACTGCAACGGGTCCACATGGAACCTCCCCTCATTTCAAACATATCCTCTGAACTATCCGCCATATGGGATGGACCATAGAGAACATGGGTACTATGCAGGGAAGGGACGACCCAGCCCCCAATTCAAATTAAGAAACCCAAAACCACCCCCAGAGGATATGCTCGCAACAACCCCAAGCATAGCTAGGATAGAATACCTAGATATGCTGGACATTCCCTATGATTTAATCACACAGAAAGCAATGTGGAAAATGACACACCACCCACTCCTACAACCAAGGATAAGAGCAAACGCCTGGCGCTGTTTGAGAAGGACCTATAGGACGGCGGACCGCTCCAACTCCCTCCACAAAACATGTGCAGTATGTGGAGGGGAGGGATCCCTACATCACCGCCTAGAAACATGCCCCCCAACCAAAGCTATATGGCAGGAAGTCGCACGCCTGCTCAAGATTCAAAACGAACAGGAATTCTTAATATCAAAGAGTATCTTCGCGCTCCAGATCGAGTCACCAATCCCATCTACACTCCGCTCCCTAATAATACCCATTGTAATGTGGACAATACACACAATTGCATTAGATGCGTTCAAGGGCACGGTCCCAACCATTCATGGGATTATTAACAAATTCCATGTCCACTTACTAGAGCACTTCTAAGCCTGGCTCTATGGATATATGAGACCAAGACAAAAAGCGCTCATAGAATCATGGTTCTCACTCTGGTTCCTCCACACAGACCCTTTCCTTCACACCTGCTCCATAGCAGGGAAACCCCCTCGGAGTAGTGCACCAACCCCCATACCTGGCAGTCCCGCTGGCAACAGGGGTAACTTGAGTACCCTGGGGTTCCCAATTTTTATATTTCATAGTTATTCTCTTAGTTTCACATATATTTGGTAATGTCTGTCCCCTGGTCAGCTTACCTCAGTTAAATAATAAGAAAGGACCTTTTTTGGATTGCCCCGCTTAAACAATAAAAAACATAAAAAACTTTAACAAAGCGTTATTTAATACTTTTATTTAAAAGTAAGTTTCTCACTTTGATAAAATATATGTGGCATCCGTCGGTGGATCCCACAACATGTGTTAATAGGGGATAATCCAAGTCATGAGGTAAGTTTTCTTGATCCTATCTATGGATCACTAGGAGGGCAATCTCATACATAATTTGTTATTCAATTCCCTTGCTTAGAATTTTGGGTATATTTGATTGGAATTGCATAAAAAATTATTATTTAAATTTAATAAATTTCTGCCTTATATATAAGTCCTACGGTGCACCAAATATCAGTAAAATAATATTGGGTGCTAAAATCTGGTATAATTCCTACTAGTTTCCAGAAGTTAACTGCACAGCTTTTATGTGCACAATTTGTGTTGATTGATATGAGTATAGATATATGAGTGATTATAGTATGGAGATTATTATCCATAGCTGAATAGATAAACCAGGTTGATAGGTGGTCCAGCGCTAAAGTTGGAATGTTTCACTCAATGCAGATTATGCTGAAAATTAGGGTCTTATTCCCTCTCAGATGAAATTAATCACTCTTAGATTCAGAGATTCCTAGCCTTGGTTCCACCATGCTGAGTCAGCAGAAATATACTTCAATGGTCTGCTTCTTTAAATAGAAATTCAAAAATTATTTGAAGCATGCTGACCAGGGTTGGACATCTTTTTTACAAAGCAACTAATCTTAAAACAAATGTGTGACAAAACAAAAATCAAAACAAAACCTTCAACACCAAAGTATTGCTCCAATGTCATCGGATCCCCCACCAACTGTCCCATCATGGGGCAGCGGTGAAAATCCCCCCTCTGTTTTCTGTCTGACAGGAAAACGTGCTTGGACTGGATCTCCCAGTCATTCCAAACCCTTGGGACTATTCATTACTCCCAAGGATCTTGATGTCCATCTTGCCCAAACCCAAGCGGTGCCCCGCTGCCCCCTGGTGCTCCCCTGGAGCAACATGCATTTCAGCCTTAGGGTTGAATATGGTAAATTCTTCCCCTACGATGACCAAGCCATTATCAACATGGCTCAGGCAGTAATGACACTAGCCTGCTTTATTGACTTCCGCCCCTATAAGGGGTACTTTGATCTTGGCTTCCCCTGTGAAGCCAATGCAGCCACTGTGGCAACGGTGCCACTAATATTAAATAATATTCCCCTTCCAACAACTCAGACCTGGCTCCCAACGGACACCACCTTGGTGGTCAGTTCGCTGGTTTGCCCACCCACCTCCCCCCAAAGCTCTCCACCAGGAGCTGATGGAAGATTTGGCAGCCTATGGTGCCAACCCCATCTTACAATTTGTGGTCGCAAATGGGGCCACACACCTCGCTGGGCCTCAGTCATATACCATGATCAGCCCTGAATTTACAAAAATTCCTTTGGAAATTCCCCCTTGTGCCACCATCCCATCTGCCCCCAACCATCCGTTCTGGGCCCGCGTCAAGGGTGTGTACAGACGATTTGTTCATCCTGTTTCAAGTTAGACCACTCAAAATGCAAATGCCCATATTCAGAAACTTCTGCTGACGCTGAAAGTTTGCCTGACGCCCACCAATCTGCCGCCCACCCTGTGCCAACTCTGACATGGGGTATTATCAACCTTCCCCTCCTCCAATGCCTGATGCTGCAGCTGCACCTAAAGCCACCAATCAGCATCCACCTTGCCCCAATGCCATAAATAATTCATCCAACCAAACATTTGATTGGATCCCAGTTAAATCCCATGCATCCACAAACAAATCAAACAAACCTCAACTGTACGCTGATTTACCAATCCATTTCAACCAAAATCCATGGGAATTATTGGATGAAATTGACGAATCAGGTAACGTCTTTGAAGAACTGATGCTTCAAGTTGAGCGGCTCTGTAACGCAGAATGGGATGCAAAATTCCCGCCTCAGAAATATGTCCCACAACCTAACGCCAAACCGTTCTACAGCGACCACCAGCTTGCGGTAGAAGCAGCCGCCACACCAGATTGCCATCCACTTCACAAAGCTGCCATTAGATCTGTGGCTGCGCTTGCAGGAGGAATTCCACCTCACATCATTCCCAAAAATCTTACTGCACAAAGTAAGATCAACATGAAAACTTTACACAAAAACGTCACTAAAGCCAACCAGAACGTGGTAACAGTAGCACGGAAACCAAAAGTAAAAATAATATGAACCAACATTGCCACATTTTTTAAATTCCCAGACGCTCACCTCAAAGCTGAAGACGCTTTGGGCAAATACATCGTTGGTATAATGATGGCTGGCAACTATTCAAAAAGTTCCAGTCATCAAGGATATTGACCCCATGCTGCTGATGCCCCCACACCCTTACTATCTGCCTTAATATGCACCCTACTCTGGGATGAGATGGATGCGGCCAAAGAAAAACCCCCTAATCCCCCTCCCCATCCACCATAGAGGGATAGCAGTATTCGCTGCCACCTGGTTGAATATTTTGTTAGGTATGATTCAATCGATCCATCCATTTTGGGCGTTTCATTTGAATCATTATTTTTTATTATGATTTTTAGCTTTAGTTTGGTAATGTCCATCCCCTGGTCAGCTTACCTCGGTTAAATAAAAAATAAAACCTTCAACCAGATAAGGAATGGAAAACAACTAGCCCGCTATAGTGGAGAGGGAGGGTTGAGCGTCTCAATGTCAGGAATAGCAGTGACAAAAGCAGTGACATGATAGATGAAGTGGATATAAGCGAAGAGCAAGGGTGTTGGGGTATCAGCATGGTGCGGGTTGGGGGTGTGAATGAAAAATTTGAGACCCACAATATCATCCTGGAAGATAGCTTCTACATATTCTGAAAGATGATGTTCAGTTTGGAGGCGGGCATCTGGGAGTAGCGCAAAATTGGCAAGACTTCTCTGGATGATTTTAGTTCTATGGGTTAAAGGCTGCAGGGGTAAAAATATATTAGGCAGTATTGGCGGCGGTCTAGGCCAACTTGGTGATCTCTTCCCTCGCTTCTTCAGGAAAATCTGGGGGGTAAATTATGCAGATGTAACCTGAATGAGAGTTCATATACAGA